>NQII01005240.1:94269-120849 GCA_002778355.1 Clitarchus hookeri | reverse complement strand
GTGTGTGTGTGTGTGTCAGTACAACTCACTTGAACATGCTACACTGTAATGTAAAATAATATTAACACTTTCCTCTGCTAATTTACATTCTCTGTAGATGAGCAGCATTTCTACCTTCTCTTTGTTGGAGTATATTCCGTTACAACTACTGTCAACTTGCAGTGTAATGTCTTCAACTGCACACAGATGACTAATTGAGTAGTCGTCCTTTGTTTCCTCTAAGTGCAATCTCTGCGGATTAGGGTACGTAACTCTGGGTACCTGCACTGTTTACATCACCTCTACATCAAATGCAGAACTTCAACATCTTACTGCACTGTACCATGTAGCACAATCGTGCCACAAGGCATCACATAATGGGTCTTCATGGACCCTTATAAGTCCCAATGTCTGTGGTGTTTTTAACAATCTGTTTATTAGACTGGTACACTGTGATACATATTTTAATATGTCTTGACGAGCTTCATTGAAAATTTAACGAATAGATACATGGTGCCATGTAAAAAACTGATGTTAGTACTCCTATCTCACTAATCCCTCACTATTCCAGCAATATTATTTCCCCCTTCCAGTTATACAATTTTTGTATAAAACACTTTTTCATTTGGAGCCTCGGTATGGAGTTATTGTGGGTGGTCAAGATAAATGGGACATCCTGTATGTGTGAATATACACAGTTGAATCACATAATTATGACCACCTGCTATAAGTGCCATCTGCAGCGCATAGCCCATGACGTAGTCTGGTGAAGCGGGTATATAATGTGACCGAAAGGCTGGCTGTACACAGTGCGCTTCCTGCTATCATGGGTAAGGGAAGCGATTTAACAGAGTTGCAAAAAGGGATGACCATCTGCTTTTGGGCCAAGGGGAGGCAGCATTTCTGAAACAGCACGCATGCACGCGCACACACATGCACAGAGATATATTCACATTGCATGGAGTAAAGGATTCATAACCTCTATGTAGTGTACATATGTACAATAAAAGTTCAGCATTTATGCATGCAAGCACACCCTTACTTAGTGTACGATTGTATNCATGCACAGAGATATATTCACATTGCATGGAGTAAAGGATTCATAACCTCTATGTAGTGTACATATGTACAATAAAATTTCAGCATTTATGCATGCAAGCACACCCTTACTTAGTGTACGATTGTATAAAAAATGAACCAGAGTAGCCCAACTTTCAGTATTTACTTACGTACGTGCACGGAAATGCATTACTTTTTCATTAATTAAAAATGTCAGTTTTGAAGAAACAATATTGGAGGCAATAATAATGTGTTTAAGTAATTCCTGATCACCTAAAAAATATTGAATAAATTTTTTTATATTTTTGTATGTATTAAAAAATGATTGTAGGAAGTGTTTGGAATTCTTGATTAAGGCCTACCCATTTGAGAAGCATTGTGGTTATTTATCTAGAGATGGAAAAGGCTTCGGTGTCAAAGATGGTTAGTTACCGAGCACTTTAAAGCAGTCTCGCGTCTCATACAAAACTTAAAAATATTGTAAACAAATTCAGCCATTGCAGTAAATGACAGTCACATCTTGCATAATCATGTATTTGTGAATGCCTGCAAACAATAAATGTACGGATGTACGCACATTACGTGGAGATTGCAAATCTGCCAAAAGTTCACTTTAGGTAACATGGGTTTCGAAAAGTTCAGTTTGTGTGCTGTTTAAAAACCGCGAAAATGCATTTTGCTGCACATTTAACCCGATGATTGTAATTAGGTTTCAAATCGAATGGTAGGTTGTGTAACTGTGATTTCATTTAAGGAATTAGCATGAAAAGTAGGTACTAATGCGATCTGCTGAAGAATAAAAATCTGATATTTGTTTCATTCTAATTTAAATAATTTAATAAGTAGTGCCTATATAATTTTATATAAGACTGTAAGTATTTATGATTAAATAAATGTGGAACTCAGGAAAATTATAAAATAGCAACTTTAAAAAATGCTTTTGTAAAGCAATTTCTAGAGCTTTAAGCAACTTTTTTTGATCATAACTACTACTTTTTCCTGCAAAATTTATTTCCTTTTCGTTAGACCTTCCACAAACGAATTAATATCTAAATGGGATTTTAAATGTGGTTATTTCCACCATGTACTTGCACACAAAACATAAGTTTCTAAAACTGAGTTTCATGTCCTGGCATAAACATTTCAGTCTACAGAAACACCTCACTGTGGGAAGATGAGTTTCTGAAACTAAATTTTCGACTGATGGTATACATGTAAACTGCTATGCTGCTTATTCTTGGGGTGCAACTAGCAACATAGATAAGAACATGCCATTTTCACAAAACAAATTCTGACCTATTTGTATTCAAAAATATTTTATCCTCTTTCATGTTTGGAAACTGTTTTGTCATCTTAGTGATCTGTCTGCGAAACACTGTCTATTCATATCAAAGTAACATATATCTCATTCGCCTAGACAAGTAAAGAAAGTCTCCGTACAGAAACACGCGGCCAATAACCAAAGGACCCCCTGAAGTTGCCCACTTAGCAATTGAAATACTTGCGCATAACTCTTTTCGCAAAAATTGGGTGACTCATCCACATGTTCTAAAGATAAGTGTGTTCACGGTTTTTAAAATTATTTTGCAGTTTGTGTTATTGTAGAACAAGACTTAACTTATCAATTTCTAAGTGCAATTAAAATATTTCCAGAAAAAAATGAAACAAAATAGACCCAACAGATTTCAACAAAGAAAAAAGAAGAAAGAAAAATAACAGGTAGCACAGGCAATGTCTGGATCAATTTTGAAGAATACGAAAATGACGCCACCTTACACCAGTGCACTAGAAAGGAGTGATGAAGATATTGAGCTCAGTGAATCTGAAAGTGATAGCAAAATACAAGAAGCATATCCAAAAGACTAGGAAGATGGAAGTCAACAAGGTATAGATTAAGGCAATTTATCTACAGCGAAAAAAAAAACATGCAAAGATGGAACCGAGGAAGCTACCACCAGAATTCAACAGCAATAAGTTGAGGAATCAAGTGAAGATAGGCATAAGGATGGATTTTCAGTGTATTCTGATGTCGCTTTATGGCCAGTCCCAGATGACTTTAGGATTGACATTAGTAAGAGAGGAAGTCAACTCTACCAAAATATCAATGAACCTTTCAGTATAATTCAAGGACAAGGCGATAAAACAAAAGGGATGTGTTGGCAGATGACTTACTGCATCGTTCTATAAAGTTCTACCCAATGGTGAAAAATATTTGAGAACGTGGATGGTTTATTCCCAAACAAATTAATCTTTATTTCGTTTTTGCTGCAGACTGTTTGTTCTTGGTGGAAGCTGAACGCAAAGGTGTATGAACATGAGACTTTAGAGGTACATATTTCATGCCTGGAGAAATGGAAGACTTTAGCAGCTGAGTTGAAACTTCAAAAACTCTTCAAACTCTTAGATGTAACTTTGTTTCTAGCTCAGCAGAATCTTCCTTTTCGTTGTCATTATGAGCGTATCTCATCAGAAAACAAAGATAATTTCATGGAATTGGCAGAGTTGCTGTCGAAACAAGATGCGGTTTTGAAAGAGCATTTTGTAAGAATTAAGTTTTCCAACCCATCTGGTGAGTGACAACATATTTATATCCTACAATTCAGAATTAGCTTATTACCCTCTTAGGAAATCATGTCAAGGAAAATATATTGGCCAAATCAAAGAAGCAAAGTATTTTGGAATTATTTTTGACAGTACTCCTGACGTGTCTTATGTTGACCAAATGAGGAAGTCATTAGATATGTTCATATTGCATGTAATATGGTTGAGTAAAGGCATCTTTCTTGGGGTTTTCCTATTGCTAGCAAGACTGCTGCTGAACTCACAGAGAACATCTTCAGACAATTAGAAAGAGATGGGTGCACCGTGGTCAAGCATACAACAATGGCTGGTATTCATGGTGGGGTTGAGTCAAAAATCAGAGAGCTTAATCCTAAAGCTTTGTTCGTGCCTTCTGCCAATCATTCTTTGAACCTTTGTGGATTGCACTCGTTTGGAAGCGTTTCTTCATGTGTGACTTTTTTGGAACCATGGAGCAAGTCTATTCCTTCTTTTCAGCTTCCCCACATTGATGGAAAATCTTATTGGAAAATACTGGTGTAACAGTCAAAATACTTTTCCAGACAAGATGTAGTGCGCCTTATGATGCTGTGAGTCCAGTGAAGGCAAATGTCAAAAAAATAACAACTACTCTTTAGTTATTGTGCAATCTGAGAGAGAATCTGGACACGAGAAGATCAGTTCATATTTTACTTTTTGCCGTTACCTTGCTTTCTGGTGCAATGTCTTAAAATAAATTAATCTTTCACAAAAATATTTTCAATACAGCAGGACTCAGCCTTGAAAGGTGTGTTCTAAAGCTAAAAGCTTTACTGCTGTTTCTTCAAAATCGACGTAACAAAATTGTAGGCAGGTCATTGACTTCGGAACAACAAAATGGGCATTTCTACAGAGAGAAGAGGAAGAGTGAAGTTTAGAAAATCAATGCCAGGAGAAACATCTGCAGATGCTGGTTTCACATTAAAGAACTAAGAAGAGCTATGTTTGAATGCTTCGATCGCTTTTGTAAGGAACAGGAGACTCGCTGTGCAGCAACGAATCGTGTTCATTGTAAATTTGGTATTCTTGAACCTGACTCTCTGCTCACTGTAAAAGAAGAAAACTTTAAGAATATATTTCAAATTTGACTCTCTAGATGAAATTTCTTGTGAAAATATTAGTCTTGTAATTTGGCGACTTCAAAGGCATGTTAAAGCTCCAAAAATCAGTGTTGAAGAAGAAAAAAAAAAAAGACAGCAGTATAGTTTGTGGAATTTATTGTAAAATGGCATTTTTTTTTAAATCACTGCCAAGCTTATAACTGTGTTTATCGTTCTTCTAGAGTATTTCTGTGTCATTTGCTTCGTGTGAAAGAAGTTTTTCAAAACTTAAAATAAAAAACTTTCTTAATTCAAACGAGATTAACAAACCTTGCTTTGCTCTCAACTGAACATGACTATGCAAAGATTAATATTGATGAAGTAATTGATAAGTTTGCGACAACTAAGGCTCAAAATGCATTTTCACAGAGTTCTATAAATTACTTCAAAGACTACAATGTGGCCATGTATCTTCCTGAAAGACTACATTGTGACTTGTGTATCTTCATGAAAGACTAATGTGTGTGTGTATTAGTGTTGTTACGAATGTTGGATTTCCGACGTTCGCGAATGCAAATGCGAATATTCATCTCCAATATTCACGAATGCGAATATTGGCTTTTTCGATATGGCGCCCAAAGCATGCGTCCACGAACTCACATTTTGACCGCGTGTTTAGGACCGGCCATGCTTAATCCGAAAGTAGCCGATACTGCACCAAGTAAACAAACCGTGATTGCTCGCTCATTAAATAAAGTTAGCTACTAATAGTTTTTTCGTTAAGATTTGTTTTGAGGTTACTTACATTTATTTATTGAATTTCTATAGAAACCATTGTTAAATTGTTATACAGTGATTAGTGATATTTCAACATGGGTATGTCGTATGTTAGCGAAGTTTCGACTTATTTTACAATATGTGATGCTGAAAATGTGAATTGCAAAATATGTAACAAACAATACTCGCGCAAAGGAAGATCAACTAGTGCTATGAGAAATCACCTGGAAGGTATGCATAAAAATGAGTATAATGAATTTAAAAAATGGGAAAATGATAAGGGGAATGCTTCTACAACAAATGCTTTGGCGTCCTCTTTGCGACAATGTACTAAAGCCGACCTAATAAAACAAATGTCTTTGACTGATTGCATCGAAAAAACTAAAAAGTGGGATAATAACAACGCTAAGTCTGTGGAAATTGACAATTTAATAAGCGAAATTATTGCTTTGGAGGACTTACCCTTTAGTTTTGTGGAATGCACTGGATTTGTCAGATTGATGAACTACCTATGTCCGTTGTATAATTTAAAAACTCGAAAACATTTGACTTTGTTTATATGTGAGAATTTCTATGGCAAGGTAAAAGATAAAGTTTTGGAATTAATCAAATCATTTGAAAAATGGCGTTTACAACTGATATCTGGTCTGATTCTTGTTCAGGAGTATCATTGCTGAGTTTTACATGTCACCGCGTAATAAAAGAATTTGAAAGAAAAATTATTGTGTTAAAAGCAGAGGTATTTAACGATGGCCGACATACAGGTGAAAATATAGCTATAAAACTTGAAACCATGTTGTCATTATGGGAAATACCCAAAGTAAAAGTGCAATGCATTGTTAGGGATGGTGGTACTAACATGAAAAAAGGTATTTCCTTGTTATTCATTAAAGACATTGATTGTTCATCACACCAAATTCAACTAGTTGTCAATGAGGGGCTTAAGGCACAAAATTCCGTTATTGCAGTGATTACAAAATGTAAAAAGATGGCAACTCATTTTCACCACTCAAATATTGTTCAAGATGAACTTTCAGCTCTACCAGAAAGGCTCAATCAACCAAAACTTAAGATTATACAAGAGTGTGTTACAAGATGGAATAGCAACTTTTATATGTTGGAGCGTATTTTGAAAAACATAGATTCGTTGTGTCTTTACGCTTCCACAACTAACTTCCCAAGAGTGGATAATTGTGGAAAAACTAATTACTTTGCTCAGGCCTTTTGAAGAAATTACAAAAGAACTAAGTGCAGCCAATATTTCCATATCTTCAGTAATTCCATTACAGGCCACCTTGGAAAAGGTAATTGATGAATTTAATGTGACTAACGAATGCATCGAAAACACGATTCTTGTTATAAAACAAAAATTAAGTCACAGATTTTCTCATTTGGAAAATGACGTATTGTTTGCTACGGCTACTTTCATTGACCCGAAATACAAAGTGAAATTTTTCATAAATTCTTCAACCAAAGATCAAGTTATAAAAGCTATTTTAGAATCCATTGGAAACGATGAATCAAGCCTATCTTCATGTTCAAATCCTAAGCGTGCCAGAATGACTAATCATGGGATTGAAACCTCTGGATCCAGTGTGTGTCTATCAGGGAAATCTACATCTTTAAGAGACACCATGAAATTGCTGTTGGATTCCAGTGAAACTGAATAAGAAGGAGAAAATGAAAGTCCAAACCCTATAGAAGTTATGATTAAAAAAACGATCAATGAATATTTAATAGATAAACGTGTGGGAAATGATGTAGACCCACTTACATGGTGGAAGGTGAATAATAAGAAGTATGGTATTCTTTCTCCTATAGCCTGGCAATATTTAGTTACACCACCCACCAGTGTATCTACCGAAAGAGTTTTTAGTGGGGCAGGTCTTCTTTACACACCCCACCGAAATAGGCTGCAAGGAGAAAAGGCGTCAAAACTTTTATTTTTGAAGTTTAATATTCCTCTACTACAATTTAATTACTAAGTGTTTTATGAAACTTACATAACTTACTTAATACATTTGGTAATTAAATTGTAACTTAATTACTATTATATTTTTTATAGTTTATCTATCATTATTTTGAATTCACGAAGAAATTTTAAATGGTTGTGGTAAAAATAATATAACTAGAACCAAAGTTAAAATTAACATGTTAATTTGAAGAAGATAATTTTTTGTTTTAATTAAAAAGAAAAAATGTTTTCGTTTCCTTTCTCAAAAAAGATATTGTTAACTTCATTAATAAGTAGTATATTTAATGTACAATATGATTAGATACAGAAATCTCTAGTAGAGTTAATATTATTTAGATACCCATCAAGTTGCATTTGTGTTCTCACAAAAAATCTCATTTAAAGTGGATTAGTTTAATTAAAAATGTGGTAACATATTTAGCTCCATTGTTTTGTGTTTAAGAAGTTCAAAATTTATTTTTGTTTTCATACAATTGATATTTTAGTTTGCAAGTTTAGGTAAATACCTACCTAAATTTGATTTTTTCTTAGATAAATAAGAATAAAAGATTATTAAAAGAATCTGTATGTACCTAATGAGTAACATCAAAACTGTTCCCCAATTAAAATATAAATACCTACATAAAAATATTATAAATCTTAGCAGTTGCATTGTTATTTCATAAATATTTTCATTTTTCATTGCCAAATACATTTGCTACATATTTGCACAATTTTTTTGCGAATGCGAATATATGTGAATGTGAATATTCGTAATAACACTAGTATGTATCTTGCTGTGTTAAGACTGGAATATCTGTTGTTAAACATTGCAGAAGATTAAATGATAAAATGTAGAGTTAGAACATAACCAGTTAAGCCTTAATAGCTTAAGAGTATTTCTTCTGGACAGAATCATCCCATATTTGAATTCTGTCGATTTAAAATGTCCTGCCAATGTAATGTGTAAACCTTTTTGCTGTAACACTTTAATAGCTTGGAATGTGTATGAATTAAAAAATAATGGGTTGGATTTTATGATAAAAGAGNGGGTGAAAAACGAAGGTCCTGCCCTGGGTGCCGAATACTCTAGGTCTGACCCTAGTGTATATGTGTGTATTTTTACGAATGGCACATGCTGAGAGGCAGCATTTGCATGTATACAAAATAGAAATAACAACCAATGTAGTGAAAAATTTACTATTGCAAAATATAAATTGCTACAAATCTTAATTTATATATGTGATTTTCTTTAACATGCATGACCAATATAAAAAGTACGTTATTTTAATAATGCGAAATACAGTACATTACCTTCTTTCAAAACATTTTTGTCAAAAAAGATGACGTGAACTCCATACAAATAATCATTTTTATTACATTACAAGAACTGTTCAAATTTAATCATTTCCTTAGCAAGGTAAAGTGTTTTTTTTTAACATCAATCACATTAAGGGTATACAATATGATACCTACAAAAATAATTTATTTTAATTATATGAAGGAAATTTAATACAATCAGTTAACAAGTGTGTCAAGGTTTAAAAAGCCAAGCCGAGCTTGAACTGGGTTAAAAAAAATTACATATATTAATTACACTTGACATTTTTAAACTGCTGGCAAGACTACCAACACAGTTATGGTACCCAAACTACAAATCACAATTTCTAAGCTTTTGCACTGGCCTACATAGTTGTCTGACCTGAGAATAGATGGGCTGTGAACAGAGGAATTTTCCGTAGCACTCACATGTCAACAGAACCTGTTTTAGTGCCCATGGTAGGGAAAATTTCTAGCGACACCTTGCATTCAGTTAACAGCATACAGTAGTAACATAGGTTGTATTGAACTATATTCATGGTAAATTGAGCACTTTTGATAGCCCTGCTCAAGATCTATGTGTATAAACATTGTGTATTCTTCTGCCATATGTAAAATTAACGTTGATAATCACTTTATTCATGCATTGATCAAGTACAACTGTGAAATTATTAGAAATGTTAATATTGTACATATCTGCTCATTCTTACACTTAGATGCATTTAAAAAAAATGAAAAGCAAAAGAAATTGTTTCAGTTTTCCCAAATGTTTACTTAAAATGTTTGATTCAATGTTAACATTGGAACTACTTTCTCTCCATCATTACCAACTTTACTGGGTGCATGCCACTTTGTGCGCCCCTTAAATTATATGCAGATAGGAGTAGTAATATTTTTCAAAGGTTGATTTCAAAAGTGCTCACTTTATCGTGAACAGCCTTCACACACATTTAAATGTGTTACACAAGATAACTTACAACAAGATGTGACATTTATTTGCTTTTGATTTGGTCACAAAACATATCTTTTAGAAAAATTTGATGCATACTGAAGTAGCGAAATTCAAAATACAATTCTTGTGCATTCTATACTTGTGATGGGAAGAGAAGCTCAACTTACAGTACTCAGTCATCACCATACTAAAACAAAATGTAGAAATTTTTTTTAACAAACAACTTTGTTGTACAGGTAGTTACAAAATGCAGGCCAACAGCCCACCCAGCATGAATGACAGATGAAATGGAGGAAAAAATATTATATCCTAGAAAAATTTTAGTTGCACCATCGTGCACAAAAAATTTATTAAAACATAGTATTTTTATAGCACTTAAGCTCACACTGTCTTTACCCTACTAGCAAACACAATCAACAAGCTGTATGCTTTGTGTTCGGTGATCAGTGATATGAATCAGTCATAATGTAGAGCAGTAACACGGTTTACAAATCATTTACCCCCAGGGAAGATCACTGAACACTGAGCCTCGCAGTTTACAGCACCGGTCAAATATAATCTCCTGTGAAACATGTAGACAATTGACTACGATGGGTATTAAAGGGTTAAGGGTTACTTTATTATGTGAGCTTTACAGGTTTATCTTGTTAAGATAGTATTACTTTTGGTATTAATTTTTTTAAATTTCTCTTTGATTTCCAAGTTACTCATAACATATTTATTGTTTCTTTATTACTTTATGTAATCAACCAGAGCTAAACAACACACACTACAGGATGTCATATGAAGAAACTTGGTACACTCATACAGTGTTGCTGGATAGTACCAGTAAAATATCACAGAATATAACTCAGTCACTAGATATTCATCTCCATTTTCATCTGGGATCCATGTTGTGTATACAGTGCATTTTGGGAATTATACTGCAACACAGAATAACAGATAGAGCACCTTTCCACAGCTCCATTACTGCTCAACAACAAATTAACAGAAAGTTCAAGCTTGACTCAAGCCTTTATGAGTCGTAACCACTTCTGGTACACGAATGTATAAAAATTATACAAAATATGTAATTAACACAGTCTTGTACAACCAAACAATAAGATATAAGTAATGTAAATAAATATCACACAGACATGCACACTCTCTGAATACAGTAATGCACCAATTAACAAGCCTTTCTTTGTCTTCTCCCCAAAACAAAAATTTATTGTTTCTACGTAAAATGTACAATGGAAGCAGTACGAACTTGCATGTTTGGGCAATATTTGAGCATGTTCAAGGATATGGTAAAAGTGTGAAAACTAGTGTTGTGCTACGGTTTCATTTCCCTTGTGGTGTTCAGCTCACCCAACAGTCTTGACTCTCTCTCCACTAGAGCCATGAGTAATGTGCAAACTGATTTGGTAGTACGCTAGAATCTTGCATATAGCTGTGCCACAATCAGTTGTCGACTTGCTGATATCTTAAGAGAAAAACCTTTGTACTGGGTCATTCATGAATGTGTCTATAGTCTCNTGTGCCACAATCAGTTGTCGACTTGCTGATATCTTAAGAGAAAAACCTTTGTACTGGGTCATTCATGAATGTGTCTAGTCTCGTGTTAGTTACTGGCACACAGCTATTCTAAACAACTGCAGCTCAATTGTTATAGTAAAACAAGTATGCAAGTGCTACAAGTAAATTTTGCCAATGAATGGAGTCGTGAAATACTCAGGGCTCTACTGATCACGCACATCTCTCAATGCAGCAGTCTTCCCTCCCTCCTCGACAGAATGCATGGAGGCTTGAGCCGGTATGTGAACAAGGTGGCAACGAGCATGCAAAGGACTCAGTGATGGCAGAGATTTTGATTTCCTGATGGTCATTGGTAGTGTAAAGAAATACAGTACATCCAAGGCACACTTACTGCACTTAAAAACTGACCAAAATTCATTAAATAAACCAGAGAAAAATGAGAATCCCTTGAAAAACCATAAAAGATTAATTATGTACATTTTTTTCGTTGTTGCTATCTAAAAAAAATTTAATTTAATAATTATTTTTGCTAAGTCCATTAAGTAATCAGAATTTTGGTTTCTACATCAAGAACAGCATTTAAATAACATTGTTGAAATATGTATGTCACAATTATGAATTTTATTAAAGAATTTGTTTACAATTTTTAATAGTCATGACAATTATTCTTATAATCATTTATTTACTTCTGTATTATATCCTAACCTACTCTCAACTTTTGACAAAATCTTTGGCTAACAGCCTAACTTTCTCAATAAAGATTTTTATTCTAGCCGACCTCCCGTGGCACAGTCAGTTGGTGCACCACGGGTCTGGGGTGTGGGAGGTTCCGGGTTCAAATCCTAGGTAAGGCATGGGTGTTCGTTTAAGTTAGGTTATAAGTTAGTTTATAAGCCATCCCCTGATAAGCCTTCAGGCATAACACTGGGGGACGTTAATAAGCCCTTTCTAATTCCAATGTTTTATTCTAAATACCCTTTCCAAAATGTGTAATATTTTCCACATACCTAAATTTTTTTTTAATCTTTCAATTTATGAGTTTTAACATTTTTAAGTAACAATTTTTCTGTACATAACCACTAACTCTTATTGGTATGTGTATAGTAGACGTTCAGTTTTCTTTTTGTATGGTTATTTTTTAAAATTTTAATAATGGCACTTATTTCCTGTTCTATACTTAACTGAATTAATTTATTCTTTCTTAAATTATAACAACAATTTAACTTAGATCATTATGTTCGCACATACTAGCGCTTTTCAAATATTGATGAAAAACATGTGTAGTCATGAATTTTTCAAAATATTTAATACAGATATTTTCTACAAATTTATATACTATAAATTCTGAAATGTGCGACTATAGCGTCATGGTATAGAACCCCTCTGTTACCTCTACTCAGACTCAGGTTGCAATGAGGGGATGCCAGGAAGAGAAGTAATGAAGTACACATAGCTTCCACTTCTCACAACCAGTCACTTCTCTGCAGTGTGTTCCTCTGTCATTTCCACTTGGTGTGCCAGCAGTTATGCATGCTAGTAAGTGAACACAGGTTGATCAGGTGCTGTGTACAAGCATCTACCTCCTGACTAGCACTAGCAGAGGTCTGGCTATGTAGTGGCACTTCAGCTAAACAAACACAAAAACGTTGGCTGATGCTAGCCCTACACCTTCCCAATCAAGAGGAAGAAGACCCAGGTCAGCGGTGGTTCCAAACAATTCAATAGTTTTTTGGCATTTGTTAGTAAATTCATGACCATTTCGAAGCCTAATCATCCTATGGTCTAGGAGGAGGGATTGCACATCCTGCAACTTCCTGACCCATTCCTGATCAAGGGTGGACATTTGGCAGCATTTTACAGCGACACCAATCCATGGTCCAGCAACAAAACACTTGGTCAACTAGTTACTGACAACTCTCTAGACCAGGGTTGTTCAATTAGTTTCCCCATTGAACCATTTACAAATAATTACAATGCTTGAAGGGCCACACTTGCTTATTACATGTAGTGGCTGACTAATGCATAATCAGTTTATTTAGATGAAAATGTTATACATGAAATGATATATATATATATTAAAAAACCAAATTGCAAATAAAATATTTTGTTAGCGGGACAGTCTGACGAGTCTTGTGGGCTGCAAGTGGCCCGCAGACCGCAGATTGAATAGCCCTGCTCTAGAAATGTTTGTTGGAGAAAGAGAGGTCACTCTCAGCTGCCTACCAATACCAAGCACTCCAGAAGTCCACTGTTCTCTGGCGGGAATTTGAGGTTTTGCTAGCACCCTTACGAGGCACACCAGTCAGACCAAGTGCTGAGCCACCCAACAAACTGCTCTCTTATGTTCAAACTTGGTGCCCAATCAGAAATCAACCCATTCCCCAGGGGGGAAGTTTTTTAACACTATTTCTGGCCTGGTAACCCAGTACCCAGTACCAGCCACATTACCCATCATCCTATGGCAAGCCTGCTCAAGTCGTAGCAAGCACCAGGAAAATTATTATGCATCAATAAATCATAATGAAATAATCCATAACAAAGAAAACAATAAAAAGGATGCACACAAATATTGTTATAATTAAGTTTTGTTTTTCAAAATACAATTTTTCTTGGGTAATAACTGTATAACATTTTAAAAAAAGTAATAGGAATTAAAAAATTTCCCATTAGTTTTACTATAGTTAATTTATAAATTTTACTTCTCTCGTTAATTCTTTTAATGTGTTTTTTATAAAACGTTACTATTACTATTTTTCCCAGATTTAAAACCTTTCAAATTGAATTTTGTAATTTACAGATGGTTTTCCTCAAAATTTAAAAGGTTTGTTTCACTTCATTATTTTTTACTGGGTTGTTTGTTTANGTAATTTACAGATGGTTTTCCTCAAAATTTAAAAGGTTTGTTTCACTTCATTATTTTTTACTGGGTTGTTTGTTTAAGCGTTTTTCAAAGAATTTTAAATCATATTTTTTTCATTTATTTAATTATAAAAATAAGCTAGACACAACCAGTTTTTTCCACCCACCAGACAAAGTAGTTTGTGTAAGCTACAGAACCACATACTAGAGGTGGGTAACACAAGTATCAACCTGTTACTTTGTATCGATACTCAATCATATGAGTACACTGCCAAATGCTGAACTATCAGATACATTTAGTATAAGTTTAACATTTGCCAGTGTGTTGGGTCTGCTGTTCCATGCAACATTGATACAATGTTAATTATATTTCAAATGTGCAGTTAGTTAAAATCGAGTTTCTTGGTTTATATTTAGTGACTGCACAGCTGAGTGTTTTAAATATATATATATATATATATATATATATATATANGTAATTTACAGATGGTTTTCCTCAAAATTTAAAAGGTTTGTTTCACTTCATTATTTTTTACTGGGTTGTTTGTTTAGGCGTTTTTCAAAGAATTTTAAATCATATTTTTTTCATTTATTTAATTATAAAAATAAGCTAGAGACAACCAGTTTTTTCCACCCACAGACAAAGTAGTTTGTGTAAGCTACAGAACCACATACTAGAGGTGGGTAACACAAGTATCAACCTGTTACTTTGTATCGATACTCAACCATATGAGTACACTGCCAAATGCTGAACTATCAGATACATTCAGTATAAGTTTAACATTTGCCAGTGTGTTGGGTCTTCAGTTCCATGCAACATTGATACAATGTTAATTATATTTCAAATGTGCAGTTAGTTAAAATCGAGTTTCTTGGTTTATATTTAGTGACTGCACAGCTAAGTGTTTTAAAAAAAATATATATATATATATATATATACTAGCTTTTACACACGGCTTCGCTCGCGTGGTTATAGTAACAAACTTATGTGGAGATTTTGGGCATTGGGCACACGCGAGCATGCGACATAGAGCTGGCCATGAGAGAAGCACGGTTTTTCCAAGTGCACCCCCGCTACCTGTAATGTTTGTCCTTGAGCTTTGTTTATTGTAATAGCAAAACTAAGCTTGAGAGGGAATTGCAACCTTTTGAGTTCGAACGGGAGGTCTGTGGGGATTATAGGGATACGGGGGATGATTACGTTCTTGCCCTTTCCTACTCCTGTCAAAATAGTGGCACCAATTATGTTCAGCCCAAGTTGTGTGACACGAAGCCTCGTCCCGTTACATAATCGTGGTGTATCTAAATTTTGCAAAAGCATGACCGGAATGCCTAATTTTAATTGGAGCTTATGTGAGGGCACATCTGACATTTTCAGAGAGTTCCAGAACTCTACAGGATATGAAGTGCTCTGTTCTGTGTCCATGACTGTGTCTACTGAGAAATACTCCATTTTTTCTCCTTGTACCTCTTTCAAAATGTTAGAATTAATTTTATTAATGATGTCATTTTTTAGTGCTAGAATCGCTCTTTTACATAGCCACTGGTCATCATTTATATTTCTTTGTAGATCTGAGTAAATGCTAGCAGTCAGTTCTGTATCACTCTGCACCAAATTACTAAAATCCCCCGTTAGTGACACAAAGCCCTCGGCATCTGTTTCTAACCGCCCATCTCAAATTTTCAATAGTGTATCAGCATAATGTCCTGTATCAACATCATTGTAGAGGTGCACTCTTATATTTGTCTTCAAGCTGAATTTCTTGGCATTTGCCCATAAGCTTGACGACTTGAGACAGGCTTTGATTTCATCTGCAGGTGTGCCCCTCTGAATCACTGGTAGAATTTGGCGGAAGTCACCGGCCAGTAATACAACCATTCCTCCCATAATGTCTGTATTGTTTCGAACATCCTGTAGAGTTCAGTTTAGGGCCTCTATCGCATTTTTGTGTGACATTGTGCTTTCGTCCCACACTAACAACTTACATTGATGCAGCATTGTACCCCGAACGCTATTTTTACTAAAATTGCAGATGGGTGACTCTATTCAGTGGCAACTTTAACACGGAATGCGCGGTACGGGCCCCGCTCAGTAGTGTGGCGGCTATGCCGGAGGAAGCCACGGTTACAGCAATTTCTTTGTCTTTTCTTATATGGGCCAGAAATAAATTTAACAAATATATTTTCCCCGTTCCACCAGGGGCATCTAGAAAGAAGAGTGCACCATTCCCTAACTCCACTTGACGTAACACTTGGTCAAACACATGTCTTTGTTCCGGTAATAATTGGGTCACCATTTCAGTCACTTGCTGCTGCAACGCTGGGACATTATAGTTTAACTGTCAAACCATTTTGTCACTTAAGTCACTTGTGTCTGATCGTGGAGGGCTAATCATTCCGAAATCTCTCAACTTTTTCCCCACAATCGCCATTATTTTATCTTAAATTTTTGCAAGGGCTTCATTATAAGTGTATTCATTAAATGTCATGTCCGAGTGTGTCTGCTGTAGCCGTTGCAAAATGTCTTCCGCCATGTACTCTTTGCACTTATTCCAAAACTGTTGGGGATTGCTAAGGCCGCAAGATAATATGAGGGTTGCATATAGTTCCCTGATTTTGGCTGGTGACCGGCACTGCGCGGCTTCCTCCATGGTTTCGTCCCAATGATTATCATTCTCTAACAGACGCAGAGCATATGCCTCTCTATACGTTGCACATTCCTGACCATTGACAGCTTTAAGGTCTCTATTGCTTGTCGGGCCCCGAACGTGGTGCAGCAACATACGCAAACAGAAACATTAAACATTTGTTACATGGACGGAGTACACATGGCCGAGGGCATCTGATGATTTAACTCCAGGCCAATTTTCAACAGACGTGTCTTGAACATGGCGTTTCCACTCCCTTCTTGAAGTGTTCCAAGTGTAGTAACGGGGGACTTCAGCATACAACAAAGTTTTTACGAAAGAATCGCTCTGACAAAGCTGGGAAAAGGCTGTTAGTGTGGTCTTGGGAGGTGATGAGACCCTTTCATTGAAGTTGTTCTCTTTAAAGTACACGCGCTCCCCGTTTTCCAAGTGCACGGCCAGATGAGTAACAGTTGGATATCNTATGCGAAAGAATCGCTCTGACAAAGCTGGGAAAAGTCTGTTAGTGTGGTCCTGGGCGGTGATGAGACCCTTTCATTGAGGTTGTTCTCTTTAAAGTACACGCGCTCCCCGTTTTCCAAGTGCACGGCCAGATGAGTAACAGTTGGATATCTCTCATGTAAGGGGAAACCAAGGAGCTGCCTCGTTGCTACTGACATAACACCCTGCCTGAAAGGTCTGGACTTCATTAACAGGCTGCACCGCACCTTCATTTCTGAGATTGAATATTGCTTGATCATTTCCTTTATTTATATACTTGCATATATATTTAATAGCGCGAACAGAGCTGCAAGATTCTACATTAATGTGAGCATTAAACATTTTACATATAATGGGTGAATATGGCACAACCCAGCTATTGTCTAAGGTTACAAACGCCCCGCTGAGAACCTTGACAGTGACTTTCCTACCACCATCTTCTGGTGCTCTGCGTCTGTATAACGGGTAGTCTTTGTCATTGTGCACTGTTTCTTTTAGTAGTGTTCGTGGATTTTTTTTGTACATATCCCACCTTTCATGCAAGGCGATGCTGGGTTATGCACGCCACATGGACCGTGAACCATGTTTCGGACTATGGTGTTGTACAAATTTTTATCTTGTGCTAGATGCGGAATCTCAGAGCTTATTAAGTCGTCTATTTGGTTGGGGTGCAGCTTCTCATTTAGCCATATTAGGATGTGCACATGTGGCAAACCTCGTTTTTGCCACTCAATGGAATACATGTAGAACTGTACGTCTCCGAATATTTTGCCTTTGGTAATAACATTCATTAAATTTTTTTTTTTTAATGAAAGACTGGCAACTAAATTGTGTCTGTCAGTAGCTTTTAGTCCAGGCATTAGCTCCTCATAATTTCCTTCCATGAGGGATTGCAAGTGAAAGTGACAAAAAGATCGGGTCTACCGTAACTCCGTACATAGACAAATGCATCCTGGGTGTATTCATGCAGGTAGCGGGGGCTGTTGACGAGTGAAGACGGAAGAATTACCATTTTACCTAAATCACTGGGGTGTACATTAGCATCGCTATTAATAGCATCTTGCAGATGTATGTAATTCTCATCTCGCAGTATTTTTTTTTATTTAAANATCTCGCAGTTTTTTTTTTTTATTTAAAGAGATGTAGCGGAGGCGTTCGCTTTCTACTTTGATACACATGTCGACCAGAAATTGATGAAAAAGTTGTCTGCACCATGCAAAGAGGTTGAAATCATTCTCTCGCAACATCATGTGATACGCATAAAAATCCATACACGAAACTTTTTTGTTCAGAACAGGCTGTTTTGTTATAGGATTAATGAGTTGAATTTCAAAATGATAGCCATCTTGTCCTTTGCTATAAATCAACGGATATTGCAGGGCGTCATAAAACTTATGTGTGTTGACTACCCGTGTCAACGTATTGTCATGTGCTCGCAGGACAATGTCTTCTGATGAGAACTGGTCGCTGCTCACCACTGCAGCGAATTCATTAATTAAAGGTGCATTGTAGCGCCTCTCATGCTCTCCATGCAGAGTTCAACCAGCATGGACAACTACCTTAAAATCCTCTTGAGGCAGGTTCTCTAAAACGGTTTTAAATGTGTTTATCAAGATATTGTGTTCATGCAACATACTTTGAATTTTCAACACAGTGGCTCTTTCAACTCCTTGGATAAATTGGCAGCGGCTGTTTGTTTCAATTTCTTCGTTACAAATTAAATATACCTGCAAGAATTTATGCTGTTCATTGACAGCTGGAAAAAGCGCACCTATTCTATGATAAACTTGCCCTTGAACAGTAAACATTGGCGAAAATCCGGGCATTATTATCTCTCTGTCGACTCCAAAAGATGTCATTTGGAAACATAAATGTACTTTCTGATCCTACTTAAAAAGTGCAGTGATTTATCAACGTAATACAAAAAGAGAGTTTTCAGAGGCTGTTCTGGCTCTAAAGGAAGGGAAACTTTCCCGCTGGAACAGCACATCCTTGCGGTCTCATCTCTCCATTTCAAAGCACTACAAAACCGACACAACTTGTCCATGAGTCCGATAACAATAAGCCTGTGATTCTTATAATCAATTAAGGGATAGTAATGAAATGCTGCGTCATTAAATACAGACCAAGTGTTTCTTTGAAAAGCTTGTCGATGTTCCGCTTGGAGTTCCGCGTTTGCGATTCTTCTCGTCTGTGACTGTTCAAGTGTTTTGGATGCCCTTAAAGCAGCCTGTCGTTCTGCGTGTTCTTCCAGTCGTAGTTGGGTCTGAACAGGCATTTTGGAGGCTCTTAATAGGGCTTGACGCTCAGCCTGCTCATCTAAATGCAGCTACATTTGTTCACACCTTTCTGAGGCTCTCAAAGCGGTTTGAAGCTCTGCCTGTTCATCTCGACGGAGTTGAGTATCGGCAGGAGTCTCTAATATCCTGAGATGTTCCTGGCATGCGGCCTGTTCTTCGAGCCTTTCCTGAATCTGAGCAGGCAATTCAGCGGCTCTCAAAGCAGCTTGTCGTTGTGCTTGCTCTTGTCTTCTTAGTTTGGCATCTTCTGAAGACTCTTGCGATCAAGCAAATCTTTTCACTTGTGCTTGAGACGATGCTCTTGAAAGACTTGATTTTCGTTTGCGAGGCATTATCATTATTTATTTAACAGACTATAAAAAACTAAATAACAAAAAAAAAAAGTAAAAAAGTAAACAAATACCAAACCAACAAATCCAATTCAAAGTGCAAATCAGTACCAAAGGTCAATCCAGTCTAATAAATTGAACAATATTTGAATATTCCGAAACAACAAAACCAAAACGAAAAGCGAATCAAAGGAAACCAAAAGCAAATTCAGTCAATTGAAACTATTTGAATGCCATCTATTGTCAATTTTTAAAACTACAATTTGTATGTCGTTTAACATAGAATGATTAAAGGAAATTACATATTGAGTAAATTTTTGAGATATTTTCTCACAATAAAATGTAACAAATATCATCTTTCAGCCCTCCAACTATTTTTGTGCAAGAATTTACGTCAACCTGTTGCTCGGTTGCGACATTGCATTGTTGACATTGTATTGCTATTCCGTTTGTGTACTTTTTCATTTTCCTATAAGAATTTCCCCGGGATAAAAAGTAGCCTATGTCACTTCTCGGCCCTCCAACTATCTCTGTGCAAAAAATCACGTTGATCCGTTGCAACGTGAAAGAAGGACAAACAAACAAACAAACAAACAAACTTTTGCATTTATAATATTAGTATAGATATATAAAATATAAAAGAAAACCAAGAAGGAGGATAATGCATTACTTAGTTTTCGTTTACAATGTAGATATAGCAAGTTCATCTCTAAAATTTTTTTAGCACAAATGAAGTTTTTTTTTCTACTCTTGTTCTTAGCCAAACCTTATTTCACTGTAACAGATAACGTACAGTACACAAACCCAAAACACAACATACTTGATAACATGTGTACCTTGACAACATGAGACTGTGAAGTATCAACGTAGTCAGAAATTTCTGTATCTGATACAGAAAGTATCGGGTATTTCATATCAGATACAATTCTGTATCAGTATCAGTTTGGAACAGGTACAGAAAATAGCTGTAATGACCCATTTCTACCATGTACATAGTGTCTAATATGTGCACAAACTTAAACACACTAGAATTACCATATGTGTCCAAAAGGGCATATAATGTTTGTGACTGGCAAAGAAATATTTTTCAATGTGATAGAGGAGGCAAACTGCAGGTACCACATTCGGATGAAGAATAAGATGCTAAACTTATTCCATCTGATAATGATTCTAGAGACCTTGAAGATGAATGTGATCATCACTGACATGAATAACGATCACCACTCATCACCAGCCCAAAATACAACCATCTGGCATTTTTTCCAAATTTATGAGTGAAGGGGAGGAGAGATACCCCTATCAACTGCTGTATAGTAGGAGTTGACTGTCAACCACTTTCACTGACGCTAATTCCAGGGCCCAAACAGAAGGAAGAAGCTAAGTTGGTGTTCAGAAGTACATATACCATGGGGTCTATAATACAACTCTCCTAGTGTAACTTTATGTTGGGGGAAACAAACAAGGAAAAAAAAGGGATATACAAGGAAAGATTACAGAAATTAAAATAACTTTCATGCAAATACTAAGTAGGTACTTAAATTAACCATATTTTTAAATACTGACACCTTAACTCCACTGTGATATGTATGAGAGTACATATCCACAGTGTGATGTACCCCACACTGTCAATGATTTCCATCTAAAATACCTTTACTTGTATAGAAATCCCTGGACATTATTTTAACCCAAAAAAATTAAAAAGTAAATAACTGTACTCATTTGCAATAAAAATAGCCACAACCAGAATGAGTTATCCACAAAAGGTGAAAACTGGTACACAGCATTGCCACGGAGCATTGCAACTGATTTTAGTTGAGCTGGATTTGCCTTGAAGAAAAGCTGCCCTGGGGCAACAAAAATACTACACCCCTAATAACATGAACATCAGCGAGTAGCTACCATATGGTGCATCTGACATACACTCAAACATTGTTGGTACAGTACCCATTTCATACCGAGCGAAACCTCATTCTTACAGACAGGTTTTTGAGAACCGTAAAAAAATAGAAAAACAATTGGCCAAAACATTTTAAAAACCAAATAATTGCCACGAAAATATATTAAGACGTATTTCAAAGCTGCAACATTAAAAAATAACATGAGTTGTATGGACTCTACCCTCGCATCATTCATCGCATAGTAAATATTTAAAAGAAATAAAAAAAAAAGGCAGAAATTTATTAAAATTTACTGCCACTAATGCACAGCGTGCGAGAAAGTTCTTTAACCTGACAGCTGTTCTACAGCGTCGCCTCCACTGGTGCAGTTCTTTTTCTCGTACTGTACTTGTCTGCTCAGATACACATGCGCAGCACGGCACATTCCATGCCCTGCCCCATGGCAGCAGCACCAGCCAACGTCGACACATTAGCAAGGCAGGTGGCAAAAAAACAGAACTCTGCCTTTTATCCTCCTTTTTTTTTACCTTGTCTCACCTGTTCAACCCATCTTGGTCCCATTAATATTATTCTTGAGAAGTTTGCTTGTTACATACATTTTTGACTGTTTATTTTTGTAATAAGTCCGTTTTTGGTTTTTCTTCACTGACTACGATTTGGATTTCTATTTTTGACATTTTTTTGAATTTATTTTGCTAAAGCTGTTGACCTACGCTACTTTTTGAACACGTTATTTTAGATTGCGATTTTAACATTAATGGAAGCAAGAGGTGTGCCATTACAGGAGATGGATGCAGGCACACGCACTCGCAATGTTTTTATAAACATCCTCTTCCGCCTTTCCATGTGTCATTAAAAGGAAAATGCTTGATTTAATAATGCCACTGCTGTTAGTTAGCAACCCATCTTGGTCTCATTAATATTATTCCTGAGAAGTGTTTCCAAGCGGCATATTCCCTTGTTTTATGTCATTATAGGAAGGAAATAGGTAATGCCACTGCCACGTGTTAACCAAAGTAGAAAAAAAAACTCTCTCCCGCCTAATACGTTGTATTTTCCCACGGCAATACAACTGAACCACCTAACTTTATTAATGCCAAACTGTATGGACAAAGAAAAAAATGTGTGTATAATGAATGGTAAGTGGTAATGTTTGTGTTCTATTTGTTTACATTTTGTAATGTTTTAACTGCTATTGTGTTGTTAGTAGGTCTACTATATACCCACTAGTCACTTTTTTTACTGGAGAATATTGTTCTAAATCAGTTAGAGTGTATCACATTTTATTCACAAAATGTTTACCAATTAAAATAACTTTACTTTTAATACATGGATCTTTTTTATTTTTCTGTGATAATATTATTATACGAAAATTTTATTTGCTACTGATGCAAAGTTTAATTCAATATTGTAAGGACATTGGTTTTTCTTATTAAATATTATATGCATCTGCTAAATATATGTACACATTTTTGAAGAGAAAATGTTGAAGTGTTAACTCATTTCCTCGTGGGAAATTTTAACACAGGCCGTATCACTGCTGCTGTTGTTAAGCATATTATGTCCGGTGTTCNACTCATTTCCTCGTGGGAAATTTTAACACAGGCCGTATCACTGCTGCTGTTGTTAAGCATATTATGTCCGGTGTTCTGGTATTTTTTTATTTTAAATCGCTCAGACGTCTTTACTGCATAACTCGGGTATCATTTTATTCAAAATACATTACCTTAATACACAAATTCACATTTTATCAATAAAAACGTATAATTTTTCCGTCAGAGACGTGTGAACATGACTTCATGTACCCAGTTAGCAAAATATGCTGTTTGGATGCAATTTTTTCACGTTTTGGAAAAAAAAAAGGGGGGGGGGCGCACATGGGTCAATATTTGGCAGTTTCGGTTCATACAGACAACTTGGTCGTACAGACAAATTATGGAAACCGTGAGTGTCTGTACCATTGAGGTTTGGCAGTAAGCGTAAACAACTTACCTAGTTTTAAGGAATGTGAATTGGGAAAGGGTAGTCATTCCATCTAACTCACATAAAATAAAGCATTGCAACCAAACTGTTAGGAGCAATGGGAACATGAGGGAACAAATACATGCATGCCTAGAAGGCTCTGGGATGACCCAGAACAACCACCAGTAGAGAGGAATATTTCCTCATCAAACAGGCACAAACTCAACCAGCAGTCTCTTTCTCCACCTTCTTCCAGACATGCAGCAACCATCTCTAGCAACCCATGTTTCACCCTATACTACTGTTAGAGTACTCTCAGAAGGGGATGCATTTCTGATATCTTCCCTTTGTCTTACATTCCGCTGACACCCAACAACAGCAACTTTCTTTGAAGTTTTGTTGTAACTGGGTGGCACTGAGAGCTGAGGAATGGTGATGCATCATCTCTAGTGATGATCAGGTTTTGTCTGGATGCAGGTAACTGTTTGAGTATGGAGGGTACTGGATAGTATACAAATCTGGACTTCATTGCTCTGAGACACACTGCCAAAACTGGTAGCTTTATGGTGTGAGGAACAGTCTCCTATGACTCTCAGTCATCTCTAGTAGTGATCACTGACNTGCCAAAACTGGTAGCTTTATGGTGTGAGGAACAGTCTCCTATGACTCTCAGTCATCTCTAGTAGTGATCACTGACAAAACATTGGTACTCTTAGGAGATTCTGCTGTCTCATTTGCTTCCCTTCAAGGCTAAGCTCCAATGTGCAATTTTCNAAAACATTGGTACTCTTAGGAGATTCTGCTGTCTCATTTGCTTCCCTTCAAGGCTAAGCTCCAATGTGCAATTTTCTAACAGTGCCAGCCCACACAAGCACGGATTTACAAGGACTGCCTTCATGCTGTCAAACCTTTACTTGACCAACCCAGTTTCCATACTTTTTACCTAAAGAACATATCTTGAGCCAACTGAAGCAGCAGCTTCAGCCACTAATGGGTCTGCAGCATCTNCATACTTTTTACCTAAAGAACATATCTTGAGCCAACTGAAGCAGCAGCTTCAGCCACTAATGGGTCTGCAGCATCTGGAGCAAAAATTACAACTGATGGAGTTATTACTGCATTTGGTTTCCTTGTTGATATTATTAATCAAGCATAGAATACTGTATTTACCTTGCACCACCCACCCCCATGAAAAACCAGTCTGAGCAAAACACAAATAGACAAGATTTTTTAAACACAAACAGCTACTTATCTCATGGTATGTCACACTTGAGCATAAATATGCATATACAATGGTAAGCATGCCATTTTTAAAATGTAATTAAAATTAAAAAATTTACTTGTCTATGNGCATAAATATGCATATACAATGGTAAGCATGCCATTTTTAAAATGTAATTAAAATTAAAAAATTTACTTGTCTATGGAAAACATTAACTTTAACAAAAGCTTCACATGTGGACTGCTAGCTTGTCAGGCTGGACGTGTGCTAGTGAATCAAGACGAAAGCCACCCACCCACTGCATCATGCTAATAGTTATCTGCTTTGTTTCTACAAACACCATGGCTGACACCATCCTTGCCTTAGCCATATGCTCATCGATGAGATGGAAAAGCAGTTTATAATATGATGAACCAAATTATTTTCAATCTTGTATTTTCTCCAAAACCTTTATCTCCATGTAATACATCCGCCACCCCCCTAACTTTTCTAATTCATTTGTAAGAAAAAAATGTACAGGTGGCACACGATAACTATGAAGAATATAGCATTTTGTTTCGTCCTCTTTAGTGATAAAAAATTGTGTAATGCAAAAATCTGTAATACTAAAAGGACTGAGTTGCTGAATTTTAAGAAAATAAAAAAATCTTTAAGAACTGAAGAACTTTGTTGTGATATATTATAATAACAGCAAAACAAAACATCTTTAGAAAACAACAAAAGGACAATCTTCCACAAGATATCATCGGATGTTTCTCACGCCATGCAGGATCGTATTTTCACATGTAACCACAATAGGTGTAATGAAAAAATGTGCTAAACTTATTATACAACTGTACAATAATGCTTAAATAAATGGCCTATTTGTCTTGATGATGTACTGTAATTAGTTATTTGTATCATCTTTCCAGTTTCCTGTGCCTAGTTTCATACCAACATCTACTGTATGACAATTTTTGTGGCAACAAGTGTACTAAAAAGACAATTCAATATTATGTGATAGCACTGCACTGAAATAACCCTTGAACATCTTGAGAAACTGCCTCTGTTTTACTAACGTAGCCAAGGCGAAGCAGTGGAAAATGCTGCTAGGTTCTGTTCACACAATCAGGTGTTAAAAAACCACAAGACGATTGCAGATTCTTACGGCTCTCTACAATATTTTCACAGTAAAGGCTCAAATTCTCAGTTATTACATAGAGAGGTATCAAATCTTACCCAATTCTGTTTCCTAAGGTACTTACAATAACTCCCCATATTAACCTGCTCAGGTTAATAATTTAACTCTGTCCATTCAGAAACTTCATCGATCAGAGTTTTATTGCTTCTGGAAACATTTTTGAATTAGCTCAATCCTTTACTCATTCAAATCTGAGTTAACGCTTTGATGAATACAACTGAATGCAACTTGAGCAACGGTTATGTAGAAATTTTTCTGCTCTTCAAAACAAAATGTTGACGTATTTAGGCACCACAGTTGTGCGCCAAATTAACTTGAGGTAGCTCGCGTGAGTTTATTCCTGTTATACTGGGCCTCATGATAGGCGGTCAATTGAACTTGAGGTATATTACTGCAGGCTTATCTAGGCCTCGTTGGGTAGTAAATTAACTCAACGCAGGTACCACCACTGTAGAAGACATGGTGGCTTATATGGTCAGAGTTAATGTCCCCCAGGCACCGACTA
>NQII01005240.1:53163-93542 GCA_002778355.1 Clitarchus hookeri | reverse complement strand
TGAAGGGGGTGTGGGGGGGGAGGCCTTCGCTTCAGCTCCACGTGTCCCGAAATTTTCCACCTGCCTGTGGTCCCACGTGCCGTCTCGTAGGCGCCAGCGAAGTGCGCTAGGCGGGGGGTGGTGTGAGGGGGGGATGGTTGTGAGCTAACGTTGTTCTATAATCCATAAACCTGCACGCGACAATGTGAACATGTAATTTCACTGTTTTTCTAATTTCATTATGACATTGCAAAAACACCTCATCACATCAACAAGAAAAAACAAAGGCAAAGAAATTATTTCAATATAACTAACCATAATCACAATGGATTGTATCACATGTTACATATGAAAGAAATAACATTTGGGACACAACTCAGCACTATACTGAGTGACAGTCTGTCACTAATGGATGCTGTACAGCACAGCATAGTGTCCAGTGTATTGTAGACCAACAGGATGGTGTAACTGGGAACACAGAAGAACTAGTGTTTGTGCAGTGGTGATCATTTCAGGCTTGTCTTACAATGTCATCAATGTGTGCAGGTCTCAAACCTTTGCTACCGGACACCAGGCTAAACTGTCTCTAGTATATAAAAGCAAAATAGTACAAATATAAACCATTTGGATAACAATACACCTGTATTTGGCATGCAAAAAAAAGGGGAGTTTTTTTATGTTATTGTGGTACAAGAGTACACAGCCATAATAAATAATGTAATGTAATGTAATAAATACAGTACTTCATATTTTAAACTGTATCACAGCAAATCAGTACAGTATTTTATCATATTAATTATCGGCAGTACCCAACATTCCATTCAACAAACATTCCTGCTTTTTTTAAATACAGCCATGACTTGCCAGGTAAACCAACAATGATCAAATTATGTAGGTTTGTTATGTGACAGCTAATACAATAAGCTCTACCTGGTTAGTTTTTTTGTAAATGCCCCAAGTCATGGGTCATTACATCCTTGCATGTTGCAAAGTAAAGCCATAACATACAGTAGAACAGGAACCACCATGAGAAGTTGGTTGTGCAAACCAGCCACAACAGCTTGTACCGCCTCACGAGGAGAACCAACACATACCAACTCTTCTGAGAGGATAATAACAATCATTATTTCCTATTACACATGGAGGGTGTACTGATATTAAAAGGGCTGACTACTGAGAAGGCATTCACTTTGAACGGAGGTACAAAATCACTTAGCGATGAACCACACCCAGTGTTGTGACCAAACCCACAACTTCCCAATTGCTAAGCAGGTACTGTTCATAGGAAAAAAGTATGAGGTGGTAAAAAAAAGATACACACATGATGACAGAGTCAATTTACAGCCAATCCAACAGCCCACAACATTCACATCCCTCCATTCCCTCCCCTCTTTATAGAAAGATGCCATACTCTCTCCTCTTTACAGCAAAATGCCATACTGCCTGTTGCCAATGATGTCATTCCTGCCTTTCACCCCAATCAACTTAATTTAAGAGAAGTAGTTCGCTTCCTGCAGAAGAAGAATGTAAGAAACCTATTCCTTTTGTCTGCAAGCATTGTTTCAGAAATACTTTGCAATAGTATTTAAAATTTACAGATAAATAACAACCAAATCTCTAGCCAAGAANATTTACAGATAAATAACAACCAAATCTCTAGCCAAGAATAGTTTTTTTTACATATTTTTACACCTTGACGGTCTTTGATAAGTAAATATAAACACGACTTCGTCTCATCTGCATATGGAATCACGTAACCCAGGCGGGGTGTGAACCTCAAACAACTTGCATCCAGAGTCTACCAGCACACCCCTAGATGTGGGGGCACTCACGGACAAAGGCAGTCAAGTTAGTTGGCATTATTATCAGATGTCACGCCAACCCCTCTCGTGTCATAGAAGCCAGCCTAGCTCGCCAGCTAAGCACCTAAGCTCACGCCACCGATGCAACCCCGCATGACAGACGCCTGCTTTCGCCAAGGACCGAGAGATGGCACCAGAGAGCGCAACTCCACCCACTGGAGGAGCCCACCCCGCTACCCCTGCACCGCAGAGAGCCAGTTCATTCTCAGCAGCTCGCTCCACCACTTCCAGTGCTGGAGATCTCTGCTGACACTGTTTTTTTGACCTACCAGATGCTTTTCAAGACCTTCACCAGAAGCGCCCGAAGAAGTCAACCCCCCTTTCCTACACCCAAACGTCTGCTTTTGAAGTGATTAATAATATTTCACTTAAAAAAAAACATGTGCTTTTGAGACTGAGATGAATAATTATGGTGATTAAAATTTCTTTCATTACAATCTACAATAATGAATCATTCAAAACCAAGTCCTCTGATTTCCCTGTACACTTGCACCCGTTGCGAGTTACGAGGTACTTGGGCTCATTGTTTATGCATTGTTTGCCGACAAAAGGTGATTAATAGACCCTTCCAGGATATAAGTTTATTCTGAAGATGTGTGTCTATCAAAATAAATTAAAATAAATCCTCCAATCTCCTTGCAAGAAGCCACTGAAAATGAACTCCACGCTTGGTAANACTCCACACTTGGTACCACTTAGTCACACAATATCCAAACGATTTTTGGCGAAAAGGGAAGGTCAAGTACCGGTATACACTTCTGGGGATATAATTCTATTCGGAAGATACTGCCTATTGAATTAAATTAATACTTTGTTTAAAAATCATGATTATTTGCAGTTCATGCACCTGCAGAAGTGCCAATTTGGTTAACATCAACAAATTTGGCAGAAGCAGATTCGAATTGGCACAGCTCTAATTATTTGAAACCTTTTCCACTGACTAGCCATTAACAAATATTCATGCTGTTTGGTGCTGTGTGTATAAAACTTCTTTGTAAATATTACTGTGAAGAGAATTGAACTTCTGGCCATTGCCATCGGTGGCGTGCTCGTGGTGCTTATAGGAACTAGCAGATTAAGAAAGTCAGTTGTTTGCATAATTTTCACAGAAAATGGTGTTCGTTGTTGCCCTGCTTTCATATCACCAACCTTTAGTGATATACAGTCCATCAGAAGGTTTAACACAACATTTATTGGTCCAACCGTGCCGGATATTGTTCCGACATAGTTGATCGACTACCGCATCACTGTGATGTGTATTTGTTCACACAGTGCTATCTTGTATTTCGTCAAGAGGTTTTCAGAAGTTGTGGTAGAATTTGGTCCCAGCACATTGTCAGAGCATTTATACATCAGTTTACCTTGCCAAGACAGATATTTATATAAATTCAGTTTGTATTAATGTGTGTATCCCGTTCGGTGGTGACCGTGATCTACATGTACTAAGGATCAAAGCTTATGTACTGTGGAAAAAAAAGCACAGCTACTAGTAACGTTTAGACATATTGGTCACAGCTACTTAGTATCACAAACTGTGATAAAATCACCATTACTGGTCACTTTTAGTGAATCCATATTACGAACTGGTTTAACATCGTAACGTGTCACACGCCTGTTGGTTTTGGCCTAAATAGTGCGAAATAGTGGTGAACATGGCTGATAAACACCTGGCCCTTCAGAGACATCTCGAAAGAGTGGAAAATCGACTACACCATGCATTTGCATTGTCAACTTCTGTACCATACCTAATGGCTTATCAGGTTTGATGAGTATTATACCGTAATGGCCATGCATGACCGTGTCACAGCGAGCAATCATAGGAATGACAAAGTAACAACTGAGTCACATTAAAATATGTCATCACACGTCAAGTTACCCACTATTCAACCTCCCAGTTTCAATGGTGACCCGAAGTCATGGTCGAACTTTGCAAACTTGTTTCAGTCTATTGTAGCCACCAATGATAACATATCTCAGGTGGATCGTTTCACGTACCTGAAGTCATACTGCAGAGCCATTGTTGTTAATTCAGTCTCTACCGCTCTCGGAAGAAAATTACAGTATTGCATGGGAGATTTTAGTGGGAAGATATGACAATAAAAGACTCATAACCTCAAACAACATTGAAGCATTACTTCAAGTGCCAGCAGTATCGTCTGACTCCTCAAGCTCTATGCATTCACTACTAACTGCGCAAGCCAAAAATATGGGTGCTCTGCGAGCATTAAAAATTCCCGTGGATCACTGGGACCTGTTGTTGCTTCACTTGATCGAGAAGAAACTGGAATGTCAAGTTCTATGTCAAAGACTTCAATTGTGCCCAAATCCAGCAAATATAATTTGTACAGTCCTGCTACTTCCATGGTGAAAATGACACAAACAGCTACTGCTAATTGTACCCTACATAAGGCAGACCACATTCCTTTCCAGTGTTCCCAATTGCTGAGTATAGGTCCAAAGGGATGTTATGCTCTCGTCACAAAGTTGAATTTGTGTTTTAACTGCCTTACATAATCACATCGAGCTAGAAACTGTAACTCCAAATTCATGTGTCATCACTGTGGTGCTACGCATCTCACATTGCTACACTTTGCTGAATCACAGGATGCATCAGCCTCTGAAACAGATGCCCCTCGGATATCACAACAGAAGAACCTACAGGAGATGGCCAAACTAAAATTGTGTCCACATTTGCAGCTCATACCACCACGACAGCTACCATCACTGTTTTGCTGTCTACTGCTCCAGTAGAAATCCAGGATGCATTTGGAGCTCCCCAACAAATACGCGTACTTCTAGACTCGGCCAGTCAGACTAGTTTCATAACCGAGGCTTGCCTACAGCGAATGGGACTGTCCCGACAGAAGATTCAGCTCCTGAACCATGGATTATCCAATGTCCCAGTCAGTGTATCCAAGTCGACCACGACCTGCTTAATCAGGCCTTCAGGACAAGCCTCACCATCATTCAGTCTGGAAGCCTGGACGCCTTTCTTCTATCACGCATTTCAAGTGATCTCCCTAGTGCTCAGCTACCCTCTAGCATTTGTGAGGCTGCGACTGACCTGAAACTCGCGGATCCTACCTTTGCCTCTCCAGGCCCAGTCGACTTGCTGATAGGTGCTGAGTTGTTTCCGCACTTGATGACTGGCTGCGAAAGGGATGGAAGCAAGGGAATGTCCACCGCATTAGAGATGGTGTTTGAATGGATCCTCATGTGAAAGGTTCAAACTGCTGTTCCATTGCAACCAATAACATCATGTTGTATTTCACTGTTTACATCGTCCCCATTGCTTGAATATGTTGTCAAACGGTTCTGGGAATTAGAAGAAGTCCCTCAGAAAACACATCACTCTCCTCAGGAAGCATTCTGTGAAGAGAAAAAAAAGTTTTGCTTTGCCCTTTTGTCAACCAAGACCACAGTTAGGGGAATCTAAGAGCCAAGCTATACATAAACTTCGTCGTCTTGAGAGGAAATTGCAACTGAAACCTACAGTAAGAGCCCAGTATCCAGAGTTCATGAAAGACTACTCATCTGGACACGCGGAAAGGATTCCAAATGGGGAAATCTCTGTAAATGAGGTCTACTATATTCACCACTTTGTGGTAAAGCCAGATAGTACCACTACTAAGTTACGAGTGGTGTTTGATGCATAGGCAAGAACCATAAATGGCCAGTCGCTCAATGACATACTTCTTACAGGGCCAAAACTCCAAAGCAGCATTGTTGATGTGTTGCTTCAGTTTCGTCTGTATCCTATTGTTTTCACTGCATATATTAAACAGATGTATCAACAGATATCCATTCATCCCAGCAACAGAGATTATCAGAGAATAGTGTGGAAAGCTGCAATGGAAACTTACCATGGAAAATTTTTTATATGTAAATTTTGGACATCTATCCATCTCTATTCTCACCTAGCTATATTAAAACATTTGTTCTTCCACGTGATTATAAAAATAAGTATTTCCTTTATCAGTGTAAAAAGAAAACATTTGTCTTGAATTTTAAATTGTGTAACCATGTTTGAGATAAAACATATGTTTAAAAAAAAATGTTTTAAGAATGTTAAGTTCTAACTTTAAATTTGTATTTTTGATTGATGTCTTTATTTATATACTTTCAGTTATCCTCAATTTTATACTGTCAGGTGTATCAGCACCAGATGTCTGCTATATCAGCAAGGAATTATTAGCACTGGCATCTGTACAAATTGCTTAGTGAAGATATTACAAGAAAGTATTTTCTCAAGTATAGACATACATTAAAATTCCATTAAAAAATTCTGTTTTAACAAATATTATTTAGATTTAAATTGTCCTAGAATAAAACACACACTAATACAATACTTTGGTGGCAGGTAAACCATTACTGTGACATAGAGAGCATTAGGTAAATATAAAAATGCACCAAAAAACACATTTTCACACTGGGCTGAATGACAAGCCACACAACTCATCACTAGGGATGTTCACAGCTCGGAAGTAATAAACAGCCCTCCATGGCTGTTACAACAGTGAAACCAATGATCAGTAATACAATGTTGGTAATACCTAGCATACAATAAAAATAATACATGTTATGTACCTACATGTTGAGCAATTACTTCACTTATGGCAGCAGCCTTGGCAATCCACAGCAAACATCACCAAAGACATAAAATCATTAATACTGACTGCATCATTATGTAAGAGTGCATAAACAACTACACAACATAACAAAAAATGACAATTGCATATCTGTCAATGCCATGTAGCTTCTCGTTACAAGAATTAACACAAATACTGGTAGCTCTAACAGTGCTATACAAACAGCAACACTGACAATATGTGACCAATCAGTCCTTTGCCTGAAGCTACCATATTTTATCACATAATCATCATTGTGTAATATTTGCACCATAACTTTAAAGTGCTGTAAAAAGTAAACTTTTTTACCATCTACAAGTCACAGTCCTCATTTAGACGCTCCAACTATGCCTGAATACGTACGGACACACCGTACTCCAGAAGACACCTCTTCACATACATATTTGGAAGAGGGGTGGCCTATCAGCCTCCCCTTCCACAAAGTGAGGTGGTAAACGAAGGACGAGGAAGTGTTTCCCCTCTCCCAAACAGTGTATCACCACATGTACTAATGTAATATTATAGTTACAATGAGTTCCTTCCTGAGAGCTATCTGACTTTTAAAGTGAGCTGAAAGACTGAGAAAGCCAAGATGCTATGCTAGTTGCTAGGTGAAAATGGATGTGATTACCGACAGAAAACACACTTCACATTACACTGAAAATAGGTGCTGTTAATACAAATATCTTAACTAGAGGTATCAAACTCGATTCCACGATTTCTTGATACCTGCAATTCTTAAAGAATTATAGAACTGGGGATCAAAAGAATCGGAATTGAGGTATTAAAAACAAATCATAAGTACCTAACCCAATACCAATGGAATGGTTAACAACTGCATTCGTTATGTGTGGTTAATGTAATTTTTAATGCTAATTTTGACTCTCAAAATAGTGGATGGGAAGATAACTAGAAAAATTAGCTGAAATGTTTTACATAGCCTATATTGTTCTAGCATAAATAAATGAATAATGTTAAAATATGCATCACATCAAGTGATTGGTACCACCAAACACCAAAGTATTATAACAATGTTCAGTCGCAATAATAACACCCAACATTAAAAAAATTCATTTTTCAATTAATTGTATTGGCAACGCAGATGTACGTATAAAGAAACAAAGTATCAATGAAAATAGAATAATCACCTACAAGCTATGTTAAACACACTGAACCAAAGCAATTTTTAATATTTTCCCCAGATTAATTTTATTTATGTCCCAGGAAATACACTAACACCAGTTGTTATTTTGTTATCAAACAATGAAAGTAAATTCCATGCATTATAACTAGCCATANAGGAAATACACTAACACCAGTTGTTATTTTGTTATCAAACAATGAAAGTAAATTCCATGCATTATAACTAGCCATAATTAACCGTGTTCCATTTCAGGTTACTTCATTCAAGGAAGATTGCCCAAGAAAACAGAACAACTACTGTAAGCTTGTTTCATCACTTAATGTATGTGTATGTAATATACATACATACCTGCAAACTTTAACAACTCTTCCGTAATTCTTATGGAAAACATGCAATTTGCAAAACTCACATTTTCACGAGCGCAGGTAAAATTTTATGTTTGTTATGCCATCTTGAATTTGAAACATTTNAGGAAATACACTAACACCAGTTGTTATTTTGTTATCAAACAATGAAAGTAAATTCCATGCATTATAACTAGCCATATTTAACCGTGTTCCATTTCAGGTTACTTCATTCAAGGAAGATTGCACAAGAAAACAGAACTACTACTGTAAGCTTGTTTCATTACTTAATGTATGTAATATACATACATACCTGCAAACTTTAACAACTCTTCCGTAATTCTTATGAAAAACATGCCATTTGCAAAACTCACATTTTCACGAGCACAGGTAAAATTTTATGTTTGTTATGCCATCTTGAATTTGAAACATTTGTCTCACTGCATCAGTCATGTGTTTAAAATGAGGGCTATAAATACCATATCTGACAGTTTGACGAAAGGCTGTTGTGTCGTGTTCGTCAGGCTATTTTGACTCCTAGCTTTGGTCAACATAACTTAAAACTAATAATCCAGGCACAACTGCTATAAGTGTATCACTAACACAAATTATGCATGAGTTTAACAATGCTGTAATTTAATTAAATAATTTACAATTTCAAACAACAATAAACATGCACCTAATCCAGTGTACAGCTATGTTCTTTTGTTTACTTCTAAAACTTCGCAATTAAATAAGTTTCAGAAAGTTTTGAAGTGACAGTTGCAAAACTGGAATGAAATTAGCGTAATTCAATAAAACAATTTCAATTTCTGTTCCAATATTTACTAACTCGCACTTGCAATACCTCAGTATTTATTTGGTTATAAGCTATTCACTGTAAAAAGAGCACTTTTTGAAGCCCTCTCATCTGTAATAATAGTCAATAAATATACTTTATTGTAGCCTTAGATGTCAACTTTCGAGTCTGGTGAAATATATGCAGTGTGTTTATTACTTACACTGAAATATTTAGTTAAAAAAGTGGTGGAAGGATAAAAATGGCTGATAGGAAAAAACTAACTAGGGCCTTAAAAGTGCTCACTTTACCGTGAACAGTCTATACCCAATAGTGACGTAAACAATACATACTTCCCTAGCTTTAAAAGAGAAAACTAACCTTCAATTATATTTCCACTGACATCTCGCATAGCCACAGGACTCCCACACATTGTACAAAATCCCCGCACAATCATGGACATTTCCAAAGTGGCAAAAATTTACGCACAATTCCCATTTTTCCCGTTTCTCAAAGCCACTAAGACATCCTGTCCAAGCTTTACCTGTAGAAATGCCAGCCTTTCCATGGATTTGGTGCTAGATTATGGCAACCAACAATTGATATACTTTTTTTTTTTTAGCAAGCTACCCNCAAGCTTTACCTGCAGAAATGCCAGCCTTTCCATGGATTTGGTGCTAGATTATGGCAACCAACAATTGATATACTTTTTTTTTTTTAGCAAGCTACCCGGGCTTCAGAAACTTTGTTACTTAATGTAGCTGCAGTGTGTGGGCCATGCAGTGTAGATTAGTTACTACATTTGACTTAGTAGAAAATCCTGCACTGAAATGACTAGGGGCATGCACTTTGGGTGTTTATTTTTATACAGAATTTAAGGTTAACATTCTTAAAAATCTGTGTTATTTTTGGTTAACAGCTAACTATGTAAATACAAACAAAACAACATTTCAAAAAATTACATTCTATAAGCATGTTCGTTAAGGTTGCAAGTAGGCTGCCAAGCTACCAAATATATATATATATATCGTAAAAGGATGGGAATTCAAGTATTCACAATGTAGTACTTGTCAACAGGCAAACACACACAAAGAAGGATGACATATTTTCTACGCGGTTACGCGATCGCGACACTTTGCTGGCTAAGTCAGCTCCATCAGGCGGGAAGTTGTAGGACACTGCAGTATGGTGGAAGGGCACTGTTGGTAGTAAACCTAGCGGCCGGGTGGCAAACTAGGGTGTGGCGGGAAAATTTAAAAATTGCCTGTATAGCTGATGAGTGTGGTTTGGAGCTGTGATTATCTTATGTTGAGGCCTGGTGGCTGCCTGGATTTTGTTATGAATTGGTGAGCTAATTTCCAGCATCTGAGTTTTCTGAGCTTGAAGGTGGTAAGTCTCATCAACTATACTTTTCTATCGAGGAAAATACCATGAGATAGTCCTCGGCAGGGATGGTTTCCTAGCAGAAACGAGGTTATAACCTAATTTCTCAATTTCTTTATTCACTTATTTAATAAATATNTAAGCTTGAAGGTGGTAAGACTCATCAACTATACTGACAATTTTTCCATTTTCCCGCCCCACCCTAGTTTGCCACCCGGCCGCTAGGTTTACTACCAACAGCGCCCTTCCACCATACTGCAGTGTCCTACAACTTCCCGCCTGATGGAGCCGACTTAGCCAGCAAAGCGTCGCGATCGTGCAACTGCGTAGAAAATGTCATCCTTCTTTGCGTGTGTGTACCTATCGACAAGTACTATACTGTGAAAACTTGAATTCCTGTCTTTTTATTTATTAACAGTTTATAAAATGTGACAAAGCCTATAAACTTGAACTTTACATTTTTGGTTGATGGTTTTTTTTACTTTCAACGTTCTTTACACACGAGTCTCTACGGTCCCAAGTTACCAACGCATTGCAAAATTTACAAAATATAGTTTTATCATCACTTGCATAAAATACAAGTTTTGAAAATTCTGCCACACGTTGCTTTGCAGCAACAGCAGTTTAAGGCAATTTAAAAAGAAAATTATGTCATACAAAGTGCCCAAATATTCACACAAAACTAACTTCACCCACAGACCATATGCGATATTAGCTCAAACCGGAGCAGGTGGCAAAACAAAATTTAAAGATGCATTAACAAAATGTGTTGATTGTAGAAGCTTCCAAAAGATTTATTTGTTGTTCGTCGCCGATACACTATGTTGCAATAAGATCACCAATGATCTTTCACAGTGCTACTATCGATATTCAAAACCACCGGAAATTTTGACAGTTACTAACAGCAGGGTTAAACAATTTCTCTGGATTTTTTCTTTGTTGTTTACGTTACGCACACAATATGAGGTAAGTGATTTTGTAGTTAATTTAGGCTATTTTATAGTGCTTCTGTTTTGATGGAGAACAAATGTTTTAAAATATTACAAAAGCTCGTATCTTTTCTATCGAGGAAAATACCATGAGATAGTCCTCGGCAGGGATGGTTTCCTAGCAGAAACGAGGTTATAACCTANCTTTTCTATCGAGGAAAATACCATGAGATAGTCCTCGGCAGGGATGGTTTCCTAGCAGAAACGAGGTTATAACCTAATTTCTCAATTTCTTTATTCACTTATTTAATAAATATTATCTCACACTTGAAAATTTGTGGAATGAAAAATTGCAATCAAACCGATATGCCACGATTTGTGGCTAAAAAGGCTCTTTTCCAACTTTCTTGTATTATTATCACGAAAAGCTAAAAATCAAGTTTATTCATTTTAAAACACAAAAACTAACATTAAAATTAGTTTAATCGCAAATGCAAATTTTGCATGCCCCTATTTATGACATATGGGAATTATAGTGCATTCAATGTTCCAGTTCAGCAACATATCCACTATCTTCTCATGAATAGCACTATCTGTGGTTGGCCTTGAAATTGTACACATTCCAGTGTTACATTTTTCATTCTACAGTTGCTAGCAAATTTTTAATTGTACAGACACTAGTAAAATAACATGCTGTCGAGGAAATGTACAAATCCTGTGAACTAGATATCCACAAATAAATTGTAAGAAAAACACTTCCAGCACTCTCCAAGTCACAGTTAAAAGTTTCACTGACTTTCGTTTTATAGACTGGTGCAAACTTGGTATCAAATTGCAGGAAAATATTTGTCTGCTTAGAATTTGATACCTAGGTTCAAGTGTGTGCACTAGATCTTTAAATCCCCTATCTCAAACAAGTAAAACTGATTGATAATCATGTATAATAAAATTACAGATTTTCTCTCCGATTTCTCTAGCACAAGCACCGTTGGATGGCAAGTATAATTTCTGTGTTAGAACAGTTGCTATTGATGGATGATTACAAATTTTCTTGACTGTTGCTTTTCTTGCTCAGATTTTAACTCGTAATATACTTACGTTTCTGAGATGTGTGAAAACTAAAGTACCTGATAAGGGCAGTAGTCAATGAAGGAGTCTTAAAAATTTTTTGCGCTTTTTCCTTTCAACATTATATAAAAAGTTTGAATCGCTGCAGTGCACTTGATTGATGCAGAAGCTTCTTCTTGATTTCTTTCTTCATCCACCAAGCTTGCAGCACCATAAGTTGTGGGCAAAATGGAAAAATTGTCTGAATTGTTTTTATTACACATACTTTTTATATTTTTTCTCCATTTGAGACAACAACTGTGGATTTTGTTTTGTGATTTAAGAAGATTTTGACTGACGCATAACCATATGTACACAGGTATACGTCCAATCCTGTGCAACTTCCTTCTCTTCTCATAGTCACAGTTTACCAGGGGATAAAAATGGGGCTAGTTTATACCAATAAGAATAATCCTCTGCCTCATTAAGTGATACACAGTTCACAGCACTACTTTTTTCCTTGTGAATGTCTACGGTTTACTGACGTAGCAAGGAGGAAAGAGGAAGGGAAATATATATGTGTGAATATGAATAAAATATTTACATGTGTGTATTAATTGAAAACTGGAACTGAAAATTGAAAGAACTATTGCAATGTGTGTAAGAGTATTTGCCAGATGCCGGCACCTTTCTCCTTGCAATCTGAAAACCAACTCATGCGTGTAATGCCTCAGAGGATACATGCATGGGAAGAAACTTACCAAATTCCAAATTTGTAGTTTTTAAACACCTGAACATATAGGAAACAAGAGACACAAACGCAACAAACCCTTGACAATTTACACAGGAAAACCCTCAAAAATAACACTAGGCACATGAGAATTCATGCACTTTGTATGAATGCAACCAATAAAATATGCTAACTACTAATGACACTACATTAACATAACACATATTTACCGAAAAAATTAGGTTTATTAAATGAAATCTTAAGTAGTTGCAAATGAAAAATATTGAAATTAGTGTGGAAGTTAAATTAAATCAATCTGAAATTAGAGAAAACTGTAATGTAACTGAGTCAAGCAAATTAAAATTTTAAATCAATTTGACTATCACCTCTGTTTTGTAAACCACATTAAATTTCAAATTACGTAACCAAATAACTGATACCAGAGTTTCTGTCTTCAATAAAGCCAAATTATCAGTGTCTCTAATTAAGATGCCGAAAATTAATACACGTCGGCTAGCGTGCACAATATAATTAAAATCTCACAACCTCTGGAAANTCTAATTAAGATGCCGAAAATTAATACACGTCGGCTAGCGTGCACAATATAATTAAAATCTCACAACCTCTGGAAAGTCTTTGGTAGATAAAACTGTAATACTTCCAAAAAAAAAATTGGTAATAAATTACAGAAATAATTTAACTCTCGATGAGAGAGAGAAAAATTAATTGATGTATGATGACAAGATGGTAGCATAAGTCTTTACGAATACGCATCCTTCCGAAGTGGAGTCGGCAGTGTTGGTTGAATTAAAACCTACCCAAAATCTAAAATCTGGCATTTCAGGACTCTTGCTTGTCTACACACAATTATAGAACTTTGAGGCATATTTTGACACCTCTTCTAAGCTTACGCTGGGCCGTCTTGGCAAAATTTACTAAAAAAAATCACAGTACAAAATTTACGGTGGACTGCCTTCCATCACGTCTGATTTTACACACGAAGACAATGACCCGGAAAAATATCTAAGATAAAGTCATATTCTGTTAACACAAACTTAGATCAAAAATAGTAAAAGTTCATTTCTCTGAGGTGCAAAAATTAACTTACATACATATTTTTTAAATAGGCTGCTGCAAAGAGAAAATAAAATTACATTAACTTTTATCACTGCATATAAACTGCACTCTGTAGTAAAATTACAATACTTTCGAAAATAAAATTATAAAGAAATTTAAGAGAGGTTCTCTTAAGACAATTCTAACCAAACTAAATGAAACATAAGCTTTCAGGTTTGTCTGTCATCATGCCGACCCGATAAACAGACTTGCAGTACACATTTGAAGTTTTTGTTAATACCTACAGTTGTTGAGTTTTTCATTTATTTTCAAATGCAAGTTTTTAAAACAGCAATAAATAAGGAAAAAATAATGCCAAGTTTATTGTATTTATGCATACAGTATTTATGTTGAATAGGTCATGATTGTACAATTTGTGTTGTGCTAGGACTGTACCTGTCGACCTTGACAGTTTCCGATCATGTTATCGGTCACTCGGCGCAACACAGCCAGCAAGAGGCAGCGCTTTGCAAGGAGATAAAATGGCCTAAGTTACAAATAAAATTCTCACCCTATTTCTGAGATGATTTTTTTCAAAAAGGTAAAAGGGGGAGTGTTTATTTTGAGTATATACAATACAGGTACTTGAACTTCTTGAGGTCAATAAGAATAAAACTCCGAAACGCACATATACTGATGTTTTGTATGGTGTCCGTGTCCATTTACTTCTGTTTTCCTTTGTTATCATACCAGTTCCAGCGAACGTGTATGGTTGTGCTATCATCTTCCACCCAGAGATTATTCCACGTCCAGCACTGCATAAGTGGAATGTATGTGTGTTCAACATTAGTTGTCGTAAAGGTTTGTATACATATTTGACTAGGGCGTTAATTTGGTCATAAAATCACTTAAATAGTATTTTATTTAATAACAAATNTCTAATTAAGATGCCGAAAATTAATACACGTCGGCTAGCGTGCACAATATAATTAAAATCTCACAACCTCTGGAAAATCTTTGGTAGATAAAACTGTAATACTTCCAAAAAAAAAAATTGGTAATAAATTACAGAAATAATTTAACTCTTGATGAGAGAGAGAAAAATTAATTGATGTATGATGACAAGATGGTAGCATAAGTCTTTATGAATACGCATCCTTCCGAAGTGGAGTCGGCAGTGTTGGTTGAATTAAAACCTACCCAAAATCTAAAATCTGGTGTTTCAGGACTCTTGCTTGTCTACACACAATTATATAACTTTGAGGCATATTTCGACACCTCTTCTAAGCTTACGCTGGGCCGTCTTGGCAAAATTTACTAAAAAAAAATCACAGTACAAAATTTACGGTGGACTGCCTTCCATCACGTCTGATTTTACACACGAAGACAATGACCCGGAAAAATATCTAAGATAAAGTCATATTCTGTTAACACAAACTTAGATCAAAAATAGTAAAAGTTCATTTCTCTGAGGTGCAAAAATTAACTTACATACATATTTTTTAAATAGGCTGCTGCAAAGAGAAAATAAAATTACATTAACTTTTATCACTGCATATAAACTGCACTCTGTAGTAAAATTGCAATACTTTCGAAAATAAAATTATAAAGAAATTTAAGAGAGGTTCTCTTAAGACAATTCTAACCAAACTAAATGAAACATAAGCTTTCAGGTTTGTCTGTCATCATGCCGACCCGGTAAACAGACATGCAGTACACATTTGAAGTTTTTGTTAATACCTACAGTTGTTGAGTTTTTCATTTATTTTCAAATGCAAGTTTTTAAAACAGCAATAAATAAGGAAAAAATAATGCCAAGTTTATTGTAATTATGCATACAGTATTTATGTTGAATAGGTCATGATTGTACAATTTGTGTTGTGCTAGGACTGTACCTGTCGACCTTGACAGTTTCCGATCATGTTATCGGTCACTCGGCGCAACACAGCCAGCAAGAGGCAGCGCTTTGCAAGGAGATAAAATGGCCTAAGTTACAAATAAAATTCTCACCCTATTTCTGAGATGATTTTTTTCAAAAAGGTAAAAGGGGGAGTGTTTATTTTGAGTATATACAATACAGGTACTTGAACTTCTTGAGGTCAATAAGAATAAAACTCCGAAACGCGCATATACTGATGTTTTGTATGGTGTCCGTGTCCATTTACTTCTATTTTCCTTTGTTATCATACCAGTTCCAGCGAACATGTATGGTTGTGCTATCATCTTCCACCCAGAGATTATTCCACGTCCAGCACTGCATAAGTGGAATGTATGTATGTTCAACATAAGTTGTCATAAAAGTTTGTATACATATTTGACTAGGGCGTTAATTTGGTCATAAAATCACTTAAATAGTATTTTATTTAATAACAAATTNGTTTGTATACATATTTGACTAGGGCGTTAATTTGGTCATAAAATCACTTAAATAGTATTTTATTTAATAACAAATTTTGCAAAGCAAAACTAATAAAATGAACTATAATTTCTATCTTTGCCTCAGTTTTTTGCAGAAAATCAGTAATATTGACCATTGATCTGTTAACATGATCAATTGCAGATATAAACAAAGCATAAAACAAATAATCACAGAAAACTGTACGTAAGCGCTTCACAATCTCATTGCAGGAACGGCTTGTAGCGTGGATCCTCGAGTTTTGCTACAGCTGTATACACCGAACATCACAAACATCAACTGAGTTCACACACGTAGCCAGTTATTGATTTCGTTCCAGCCCAACTGTAATGGTTTAGCAACATAAAATTATTTAATTGCGAGACATGAAAGGTGATTGTTAGGTGTAATGTTTGTTTATACCCTAAAAGCATCAAGACTCAACTTTTCCAGTCTCAACCCATTACTAGAGACATCACCAACCTTAACCAATATACACATATAATCATACCCCTAATTACCTAAGAAAAGTTTTTATGTAAAATGTGTGATGATTATGCAAGAAAATATGGTATTTTACCTTCAAAAACTAACAAATTGCAGTGGGCTTGACAGGTTATGGTTGTATATCACTGCAATAACTTTTCAAAATCTATTTTTTTAAACTATATTTACTCAAAAATACGATTAGATTCTAACAAACATTTAATATGAATAATGAGAAATGTCAGGCATTACTAAGAAACCTAACAAGGAGTATCCACATCTGAAACATTTATATTTAATTACACTCCTGACAGATCCACAAAATTGAAAGGAACTGTTTGTATACAGCAGTTGAGTAATTGGCAGGAATTTGATTAATTTTGCAAAATGTGTATCAAACAGGACCAAAATAAAATTATATATATATTTATTATTTATTATTGTATATATATCAACAGAATGACATGGACACAATGGATGTATATAAGGCATTTATTTTAACATATTCCTACTACTTTAGTCTTAAAAAATGACCACATTAACACCATCAAGTTAACCACTTTCACTTTACCACTTTGTGTCTTACTTGTCTGGAATCATCTTGCATTGAAAAACATCATATTTTTGAGTAAATATGGTTGAACAAGAACAATGTCTTATGAATAACATTTGAATTTTTAACAGTTGCAAAGACAGCTTCCAAAATATCACGGAAGTTATTAATCTTGTTACATTACTGCCACAAGGTGACCAGCACCATGCCAAACTACCAGTCGTTGCCATTATGTTGGCTGGCCGGTGCAGGTTCGGAGCCCAGGACATCTATGCACACGTTCAGGATGTCGAGGTCTCGCTTCAGTTTCTTGTCGATGCAGGAGAGGGGCTTTGGGTCTAGGTCCAGCACCTGCACGTTGAACACGTGCTCCTGCCCGGCCACCTCACGGATCACATGCACCACTGGCACTTGTTGACTGGCACACCTACAACAGACAACACGCGGGAATGCTACGGCGTCAGAGCCCAACTACCTGCCCTACAGTCTACAAATATCCTTTGCCAGCTGCCAGACACTTTATTGCCTCTTGACATAGCAGAAAAATGTTTGGAAAGCTGCAGTAAAACAAAAACTACAGTAGTCACTGCTATGGCACTGTTTCTCATAAGAAATTTTCAGCGGGAGATGAACTTGTCAATGGAGAAAATAGCATGGCCCGTTGTCATGCACAAGAGACTGAAGAAAACAACAATTTCCCCTGATTAACTGAAAACCTCTTGGTCACTACAGCCAAACCCCTAATTTGTAAGCCGATAATTAAAGAGCAAATTTGCAAATATAATCCCGGAAATATCACAAATTTTGTATGAAAATAAAAAACCCTTACGACAAATAGAAGAAATCACACTGACAATTGATTAAAAATACATCTCTTAACTCATAGTGATGTAATGTAGAAGTTGTAGTATTTATATCCATGATAGGTACACAACATTACGAAACAAAAGTTTTTCAACATATCCAGGACTGAGAAATTCCCTTAAAGATGCCATCATCAATCACCCCATACAAAATAAATTTTTAAAAAAACTTATACTTTTTAATTTTTATGTGATAGTACAAAGAGCAGTACAAACTTAAAAACACAAGCATGAAATTAAAATACTGTAAGTACATACATAATTTTGTTGTCCATAATGTAAACTTTAGGCAACAGTTATTAAGTAGTGCAATAGCGTATACATGCCACACACTGTCTTACCAATAAGTATTACTGCTGCTATCGCACCTTGCCTAGACAGCTCCCACTGCAACTGCAGATGTGAGAATGCATGGACAGGGGTTGGTTTACCCCTAACCACGTGCGGATACCAACCGCATGGTCTCCAGTTGACATTTCACAAACCAGCCTGCCTCTGCTGCCACCCATTACCATCCCCTCTCGTGCACAGCAAGCTCACACAGTCTGCATGGAGTGGGGGTAAAAGGAGCAATGTGTCACCCCACATACCCGTGACCCCCATGACATCCGCTGCACTGGTTAAATTGCAGACCCACAAAATACCAGTTGTTCTTCAACCATCACTTGCCCCACTAGCCAACCGTCCGTTAGGGACGAGACGAGCTTAGCAATTGTGAAACAGATTTTCCTTGAAGGTGTTCGGAGGCCACGCTCGTCACACCACCCACCTCATCACAACTAAACCCGAGACTCACTTGCCAAAAATCTTGTTAGTTAGCTAGTAGCCCGAATAGGCAGAATTATTAGTAACGTGGCTCAGGCCACTCGTTTTCACAGGTCAGACCCGTAAGGGGTTTTATTTGAGCTTGGTGCTAGTAGACTGACGGGTTCAGTTTCTCACAGTACAGCTTTCAACAATTAGGTAAGAATAAATCCTGCTGCACTTTACTCTGGAGTTTTTGACTACTTATTGGAAAGAGGACATCCCTACTAGTTAACTCGCAGTTACCCTCTGCTCTTATTAACCCAAAATCCAAACTTACCATGTCCATATGGACTATTTGGCAAAGAATAGGGGGGAACCGAACACACACACTCACAGACAGAAATAAGACGATTGCTGTGGTGGGAAATTGCACCTCAAGAGTAGGGAGGGGAGTCCACTGTTGCAACTTAATGCCAGATACTGTGGCTCTTTCGCCTGTTTTTGTTGGACCAGAGTTCACCAAACATGACTGTCAAGCATGGTACCAGGAAGCCATCACTAGGTAACATCCAGGTTGATTCAGACTTACTGTCACCACCAGCAATTGAACACGCCACTGCAATTTATCGCTGGGTGTTGGAATTGGAGGGCCGAAGTGACAAATTGGGATCATAGCACAAACAAGAAAAGGCTACACTGAGTCTACCCACCTCTGTAAGATCCATCTAAGGCAGCAATAACTAGGTTAAAATGTGTACACCAATTTTTGTGATTTTTTTGGAATTTACATTTTTAATGGTTTGGGTATGTTCAGAATATTTTTTTTAGTAATTTTGAAGATCTTGTGATTTTCAAAAATTTTTAGTGATTTCCTAAGACTTTTGGCAATTTTGAAAGATTTATAATGATTTTACAAGATTTTCTTGCAACTATCAAAAATTTGTGGTGATTCCAAAAGATTCTTTGGTAATTTCAAAAGAATTTTTAGTGACTTCCAAAGATTTATTTAACAATTTTCAAATATTTTTTGGCAATTTCTAAAACNAATTTCAAAAGAATTTTTAGTGACTTCCAAAGATTTATTTAACAATTTTCAAATATTTTTTGGCAATTTCTAAAACTGTTTTGGCATTTTCAAAACATTTCTTCTGATCTGTGAAGATTTTTTGGATCAGCAAGAATAATATTGATGTGTCTAAGAATTTTTCTGTAACTGTCAACAGTAGGGTTTTACCTTTAAAATATTTTTCACACTTTACGGAATCTTTAATATACACTGAAGAGCCAAAAAAAACTGGTGCACCTGCCTAATATTGTGTAGGGCCCCCGTGAGCACGCAGAAGTGTCGCAAGATANTAATTTCAAAAGAATTTTTAGTGACTTCCAAAGATTTATTTAACAATTTTCAAATATTTTTTGGCAATTTCTAAAACCGTTTTGGCATTTTCAAAACATTTCTTCTGATCTGTGAAGATTTTTTGGATCAGCAAGGATAATATTGATGTGTCTAAGAATTTTTCTGTAACTGTCAACAGTAGGGTTTTACCTTTAAAATATTTTTCACACTTTACGGAATCTTTAATATACACTGAAGAGCCAAAAAAAACTGGTGCACCTGCCTAATATTGTGTAGGGCCCCCGCGAGCACGCAGAAGTGTCGCAAGATGACGTGGCATGGACTCGACTAATGTCTGAAGGTATGCAGGCGGCAATTCACACCATGAATCCTGCAGGGCAGTCCACAAATCCACAGGAGTGCGAGGCGGTGGAGATATCTCTGAACAGCATGTTACAAGGCATGCCAAATATGCTCAATAATGTTCATGTCTGGTGATTTAGGTGGCCAATGGAAGTGTATAAAGTCAGAAGAGTGTTCCTGGAGCCACTCTGTAGCAACTCTCGACGTGTGGGGTGTCGCATTGTCCTGCTGGAATTGTCCACGTCAGTAGGAATGCACAATGAACATGAATGGGTGCAGGTGATCGAACAGGATGCTTGCGTATCTGTCACCTGTCAGAGTCGTATCTAGACGTATCAGGGGTCCCATTTCACGCCAACTACACACAAAAACAACTATGCCAGTGTGATAAATGTTTTAATATGAACATTGTGCTGTCTACTTAATGCATGCACAATGAGTGTGCACCGCTGTGTTTACGCTTTTTTGGTGACAAGGGAAAGTTGTATAAAATGATCTGGGGTATAATTATATTCGGAAGAAGAGTGTCTATTGAAATAAATTAATATTTCATAAAAAAATTGTTTGATTTTTCTGCAAGAAATTACTTGAAATGAACCTCACACTCACTTAAAGTAACATGGTGCCTGGTGATTCCTCTTTTTCTTTGTGACAAGGGAAGGTCGTATATGCCGTTCTGGGATATAATTTATTCACAAGACGACTGTCTATTGAAATAAATTGTTTGATTTTTCTGCAAGAAGCTACTGGAAATGAACTTCACACTCACTTAAAGTAACATGGTGCCCAATGTTTCATTTTTTTTTTGTGACAAGGGAAGGTTGTATATGGCAATGTGGGTACAATTTTATTCAAAAGACATCTGTCTATTGAATTACAATAATATTTCATTAGATCCATTGTCTGATTTTCCCTCAAGAAACTACTGGAAACGCACTTCGCACTTGTTAAAGTGACTTGGCGCCCAAGTTTACATTTTTTTGGGACATGAAGAATTCGTATACGCCCTCTGCGGTATACACAATCCGGAAGACATCTGTCTTCCTTTTAAAAACATGTCATTTTTGCAATTAGAGATGACTAAAGTTGACTTAATGAGAAAAATGCTATTTGAATGCAATTTTTGGAATTTTTTGGGGGTCAAAATTGGTTGGAAACGATTTTGCAATGTCATTCTCATGCACCACGAGGCCTCGTGAAATCGAGGTTATAATGTATATTCTTTGTTTAAAAGAGTTAAGGTGAAATGTTTTGAAATATATTATTTACAGTAGTACTACTACTACAGTAAAACTGTTTTACAACATTCCCATTTTTATTGTGTTTATTAGTTAATTTTTATTCACAGATAATGTACAGCTCTCATTGTATTCAACATAAAGATTAATACGATTAGAAGTTTTATTTTATTGATGTACATGTTAAACCCGCATCTACTGAAATTCTCGATGCATGGGAATTTTTTTAACAGTCCCTTGAAAACCAGTAGATCGAGAGTCCACTGTATTACTGATTCCGATACCAATGCATCGGCCGATAAACCCAAAATCAATATCTGTTACAATCGGCTATGGTCCAACCAAGTAATTTCATCAACCCAAATGATTTAATTATCATGAAAATTACCACAACTTGGTTATATTGCGGGACATGTTTTCACAAACAAACAAAGTATATGATGAATACAGATATGACATACAGATATAACTGACTTTGGTGCCGCTACACATTTAAAACTATATACGCTGTACATAGTGAAATTCGAAAATAAAATGTAATTCAACCTATAATACTGGTATCTGCTTTTGAGGTAGTTACAATTCATTTGTAAAAAAATGACATTTCCCCACTATAATATTTATTGTCACACATTTTCTATTACATAAATGTCAACAAACAATCGCAAAATAAATACAACTTTATATCAATCTATCGTTTGCAGCAAGACACAATGCAAGATCAAGAAAATATGTCAGATAGCAAAGCGCCTTGTGTATTGACTGGTACGAATTGGCAAAATTTTATTTCTAAACGTAAGCATGTAGGTCTAATAGTTGTTTAATTTTCTTTTAAATTATTAAAAAAATTTAATTTATTTACAGTAGTTTGTCACTGGCTGGATGTAAGACAAGTAGATTTCACTATGAACTACATACGTATTTCCTTTGTCAACACGTAGATATTTATGCAAACATCAGCACGTACATGTTTTATGTAAATGTAATTGTGTACATGTTTTATGCAAACGTAAAACACGTATTCATTTTTCATCCTGAATAAAATATTAACCGTAAATGATGTCATCAAAGCAGCTAAGTGCATGTAGCACAAAATACATGCTCACGATTGAAGTCATGACACCATCTTGATCACGTTGGTGCCCTAAAATTCCATAATTTTCTACTTTATTTGTAGTGGGTTGGCACTACTACGAGATGTTCCAAAGCGATTTTAGACACTTTGTAAACAAAATTTATTAGGTTTCTAGTTAGCACAATGATCCAATTTCTAAACACGCAACTAAAAAATAAAAAATCCAGTTATTTTTAATTTACCGGTGGTTACTGGAACAAGAGAGATGGTTTTATTTATAAAACAAAATAAATCTCTTGGGCATACAATTACATACGCATAATTCTTTTTTACATGGTCATTCATCATGATGGTTAGGCCTACGAATGTTTTTAACAAATAAATTGAAATATTGCATTGCAGTAAAATTATTGGGTTAACATTTGGCATCTATTTTAAAAATTGTTAAAGTGCAAATGTGTTAACAAAAACTCTATAATTTTCATCTGTCGTACTTCCTGGAAAAAAAATAATAATTTCTCTGTGAATCTAGTGCAAGTAGTGGATGTGTGAACTTGAGTTTGACCTGGTGGCCAAATATGAAAAAATGAGCCTGTATGTCTGCATACTTATTTGTGGGCTAATTTTTAATCATGAAATAAAACAGCAAGTGGAGTTCGGGAATATTTTAATGTTAAACAAGATGCTCCCCATAAAGCCATTTGTAAACTGTGTAAAGCACATATTTACAGAGGTGGCAAAGGGTTTTTCATACTCTCATATTTTATATAAAAAAATTACAAATGAAATTATTTGTATCGACACTATCTGCGAGATCGGTATCAGTAATATCTACAAAATGTGGTTTGGACAAATCTCTAGTTTTTATGCATTATTTGTGATATGAAAAGACTGCATATAACCTTATAGGGTATAATTTATACTGAAATATATTATTTCAAGGAAAGATGTATTATTGTCATGTCAGAGATTTTAAACAAGGAATTCATAGAGGAAAAGTTGTTTCAGCAATTGGTTACAACATATTAAATATGAGTAAAAATTGATTTGAGAGATGTGAATTGACAATCCAGTCCCAGGGAGTATGAATTAGGGGATTTACTGAGATCAGTGCTTATAAATCAAGAATCCTCGAGGAGTGGAGTAGAGTGAAGTGGAGACATTTAGTGGCTCTTAACAATGAGATCCTGAGAGCTGCTGATGAAGGTGAAGCGTGGTGAAAATGGAGCAACACTGGAATGCAAGGGCGAGGGAAATGGATGATCCTTGAGAAAACCGGCCGAGACCAGTGACATCGTCTTGCATGACTCCAACGTGCAAAAATCCTACAAGTGACCCCACCGGGAATCAAACCTGGTTCATTTTGGTGGGAAATGAGTGCCCTAACTGCTTCACCACCGTGCCCCATTAGTCATGGAGGAGATTTATATCCACAGAGTGATGGTTTGACCTCGCAATGACGGCAGTGGTACTCACATAGCAGGCATGATTTGGAAGGCAACCATGATGGAGCAGTCACGGGCAGCTGCTGCCAGCAGGTATCGTTGAACCAGGTCCATGCAGGAGAGTGGCACGGGACCTGCTAGCTGCCCCACATAGGAGTATAGTGGGGCGGATGCAGGGCGAGCATTCAAGACAGCTTGCAGCCCGCTTTGGTCCAGTTTCTGTACTTCCAGCAGTCTGGCCAGAACACAGCCAGGTGGCAGCGTTCCTGCAGACCAGTCGCATGGCTCTGATGACACCAGTGCTGCCACCGCACCCACCAACGCAGGGGGCAAGTGCCCAGGAGATTGGTGTCCCAGAGCCTCCCCGTCACAGGCAGGGACCTTCTTCCTGGTGCACAACTCTTGTGTCAGCGCCACCACCATCAACTGGCAGAAGTTCTCCACCAGCCTGTATGAGGATACCATACATCATTCACCCTATATAACACAAGCCTCNGACCTTCTTCCTGGTGCACAACTCTTGTGTCAGCGCCACCACCATCAACTGGCAGAAGTTCTCCACCAGCCTGTATGGGGATACCATACATCATTCACCCTATATAACACAAGCCTCTTGTTGCGGGTTCTGCAATCCTTACTGTGTGTGTAACATAAAATCTGGTACATACCATGCCACAACAGATTCATAATGCAATTTTAAGTATGTAATACATAAAGTGTAAGTATTAGATTGTCACTACAACAGCAGTAGACTACCAAGAAAAGTGATACTGAGTGGTTGTGATTTGGTCACCATACAGTAACCAAACAGCATGCATACATACAAGGCATATTAATGCATGCTCACAACTTTCAACAACTTCACATCTGCAATAAATTTCTAAAACAAAGAAATAACATGGAATTAACACAAATATAACTTTTTTGGAAGTTTTAATAAAAATCAAGACAAAACGTTATCTGAAAATTTAAAAAAATTGTCAGAAAATGGATTAACCCTATCCTGTTTAATTAAATCCAAAAAAAAAAAAAATACAAAACTGGCTGATTTTTTTATGTTTTGTATTTTCTTTACCAACTGTAGGGTTGTCATATCATGGTAAAAAAGCAAAAAACACTTCTAGAATTCCTATGCCATAAGTTATGAATTTGTAAAAACTGATCAATTATCTCACCTGAGTATACTCAGGCATAATAAAAATGCCATTCTTCAACAGATATTGTTCAAAATATAAAACAGTGCTGAATACATGTATTTGCTTACATTTTAAAATAGACAATATTTTGTATTACTTTCTCATCCAAATGCACTTTGGTGGACTGTAATAATAAGATATATTTTTTAATATTAATTTTTATTGCCTGTTGCATGTGAAAAACTGTAGTACTAAAAATTAATATAACACCTTAATCTAATCAATATTATAAAACACATGTCATTAAAGAGAATGAAATAAACTATTTACAAAATTATTTTTATAAAACTGACCCGTGACGCGTACTGGCATTATAATTATTTACAAGTTTGCCTCATCGTCTAGTGAGGTCACGTCACCACAAGCGGGGTTTGAACCCAGGACAACTTGCCTCCAGAGCCAACCTGCACACCAGTAAGCAAGGGGCACCCAAGGACACAGCAGCTGAAGCTGTCTATGCCATTATGTCAGACATCACGTGTTCAGTAAACATCCCCGTGTGTGACAGATGCCAGCAACTAAGACCAGCGTTGCACCTAAGCTCGCGGCAGCAACGCAACCTGCACACAAGGAAAATCGCAACTTCCAGCCTCCCCAGAGAGAATGTGATCTGCGCTGCTAAGGGAGGAGCTCAAGTCCGAAGTTACCCAACCATCCTAAGGGAGCCGTAGGACCCACAGCCGGCCGACTATATACACTGGCATGCAGCCTCAAAACGTCAGTTGTGTACACTGCAACTCGCTCCACCACCTCGTGTGCTGGAGCTCTCTGCCTACCACTTTCATCACGAGAGATCAACCAGCCTTCCAGAAGTCTTCCAGACCTGCATCCAGCGACCCCCAAAGAAGTGTTCTCCTTACACTAACTACCACTTTGGTAGTGAACCCCAAGTCCCTTCTGGACAACAGTGTAGATTAGTTAGGGTCAGTTGTTATCATAGCTACCTAGCTTAATTTCTGCTCTTGTTTAGTTTTGCCCCAGGTCCCCTCCACCTGGTTTAACGTAGTCTACTTCCACCGGTTTCAGTACAATTAATAGCTAGGAGATAGTACGGGCCACCGTATCTATTCCTTTGGGGAATAAAAACGTATTCTTACCTAACCCCGTGTGCTTATTCTAGGGTGATTGTGACTTCAGACCTCGCAGACATCAAACCCACAAAGGAGAAGGAGACCGCGTATTGAAACCTACTTTGCCGTAACTAGTGTAGGACTACGGGCTACCCTTAATCAGGCGCATGAACATCACCAAACATAACCCAGACGATGCCCACCTGTACTTTGATCCAAATACTGCAGTAATTGGAAATTATAAGGTAGAGCCACAACCACTAAGAACACATGCAACGAAGCAGATAGACATCCAGATCAGTTAACCCACTCCATCCACCGCATTGTGCTTCACCGATTGGAGTGACAGGAGTGATTCTGTGTGGCCTAACCTTTTCTGGTTACGATGCAAGACGGAGAGTTAAGAAGCTACTGCCTCTAAACCTAGTCAGTTGCGCTGCAACCCAATGCCTTCTGTCCTCAGCAGCCTCTCCCCCATGAAGACAAGCTCAAGCCGCCCGACGACTGGCGAGGCCTCACCTCCCAGTTCCCCCTAGAGCACCTCATTTCAGACACCCCCAGAAAATCGCTGGCGAACAGCACCTGATTGTGGTCCATCTACATCCGGCCCTACCAGTACCCCTTCCACACAAACCTACCAGAAGCCTTCACCGCACCATGGGTCAGCCCAGCAGCTGCCCTAGGATAGGGCACTCATTCCAGTCAGCAGTTCCCAAGCATGATATACCCCGGGTAAGACCCAAGCAAGGTAAAGCAACACCAGTGCCTCTAACCGGCACTATAGAACCCTTGTCAGACAGTGACATTATTGCCATTTCTAATAGATGTCATGCGTCAAGCATTTTCGTGGCTCCTAAAGTGGGGCCACAGCGCTTTATTAGTAACATAATAAGACAGAACCAGGCCAGGGTGACCCCAAGAACGAAGAAATTTAAGCCAGGAGTCAAACGAATAACCAGCCAGACTTTGGGGAGTCTGTCAACACCCTATGGTACTCAATTTTACTAGCCAAGACATGTCCGTATTAAACATAAGCATTGCCGACCAAGGAGAAGCCGCCGCCGCAATAGACAAGGCCAATGAATTCCAACCAGAGAGATGTAGCGTATCCTACATGTAACCGAGCAGGTGTAAATTTCATTAGTTGCGCACACTGCCAGAATATATTCCACTACCTGTGCTTACGGTACAATGATGAACCTCGTTATACGGCCGGACTAGAGTACCGTTGTGATGACCGTCAAACCCGTCAAACAACCTATTTATTGTAGCTGGTTTATCTGCACAGGACAAGGTGTAAATACCGTTAGCTGTATTATTTATGCACAAACATTTCACCACATGTGCATTGGGTGGCCGGACAAGAGAACCACCGGGCCTGGCTTAGTGTATAAATGCAAGGTGTGCAAGCAAGCGGCCGAATACCGACCAAGCAATCAAGGCACTCACCACAGCATGACGTCCACCCAGGGTACCGACGAGCACCAGCATCGGAATTTGCGGGAAGACCCCACGAAAACCCGGAATTTTTTTTTGCAAGAACGCAAAAGGGAATTAAGTGAGAACGGAGTTCCACCCAACAATGGGTTGTCAAAACCCAGAAACAATTAAAGGGTAAATCATTAGACTGGTGGAATAAATATGTGGAATTTATTACAGAATGGGGGCAACTTTGCGCAAGTCGTGCCAATCAGTTATCAGGGGAGGAAGTGTTGGCACGCCTCATTACAGAATTCCACAGTCGAACCCAGGCCACCAAGGAAGCGGCCAAGATCTTTATCAGGAGAAAGGTGCAAATGTACAGCCGAATATTCCCAGAAATATGCGCAATACACTCCAACTTCCCCTGACCACAATCTGTCGACGAGTAGGTAGAGATGGCTCGCGAGACAGAGAGGAATTTCAAGGCGCAGGCAATATTAGATATTAGACAAGGTGCGCGCAGCAGCAAAGCCCAGGAAGCGGCCAAGCGGCCCGAACTAAAGGAAACTCTCCCCCTTCCCTTCAGCCTTCCGCCATCACTCCCTAAGTGCTGGTTTAGTCCGGAGCGGCACTTCCACTGGGACTGACCAGTCAAACTGGCTGGCGGGTGGCGAGCGGGGGAAGAACAGGCGTGCCCGAACTCCCACAGCCTGAGACAGAGAATAAAGGGCCCAGCCAGACGGGAAACGCCAGAACCAGGGCCAGGGTGCAAAGCGGGCCACCACCACCAGGAAAAATGAGCCCACCTACATCCAAACATTAGCCAAAGAATCTGACCCACCAGAAACCGCTCATATAGAGGTCGAAATTAACGGACATGTGGCACTCGCCCTCTTATGACTCTGCAGCAACTGTAGCAATTTTATTCTAAGCAACTTACTCACCACTGGCCAGCAAGCTTCACTTCGCCCACAAACCCCACTTTGCCCAAACCCCACTTCACCCACAAACCCCACTTCGTCCAAACCCCACTTCGCCCACAAACCCCACTTCGCCAGTAAACCCAACTCGCGCATTTGGCCCAACATAGCCAGATCTCAGGGTCGACATCCGTACGACTTTAACGGTAGGAATTTACTGTCAAGCTGGAATTTACTGTCAAGCTAACCAAACCNCCAGCAAGCTTCACTTCGCCCACAAACCCCACTTTGCCCAAACCCCACTTCACCCACAAACCCCACTTCGTCCAAACCCCACTTCGCCCACAAACCCCACTTTGCCAGTAAACCCAACTCGCGCATTTAGCCCAACATAGCCAGATCTCAGGGTCGACATCCGTACGACTTTAACGGTAGGAATTTACTGTCAAGCTAACCAAACAGAATTCATAGTCTCGCCCGATATTACAGAGGAAGTAAGGAAGTAATCTTGGGGCAACCATGCCTGCGCCAACCAGAATGCGTTATGGATCACGGAAAAAAAACCCTTTTTATCGAGGATAAGCACAGAGTGACTGTCAACTGGGAGCACGGCCCAGATGCGGCGATCCAACCCCCAATAGCGCCCAAAGAGATCAATCACCAGTTGGAAGAACCAGAATATGCCCAGTTGCAACAAATACTGGCAGACCACGCCGGAGCATTTGGCCAGGGGGGAATCACTACATCAGACGCTGACGCACCAAGAGTGACGTCGTTCACTCATCTAGCCTCGCCACAGCCACGGCCCCCTCCTAAGAAGAGCTTATACGCCATACACGCCACAGGGCACCTTCCAAGCCAGGGTGGTTTGCCCGGCCATTGCCTCCTGCTTTGTTGCAACCCACTTCGCATCACGTCGCCGCTTACCCCTCCAGTGCTTGGCGCGTGAGGGGAAGTCTCCGCCGCTCTCAGTTACGCTCTTCACTACCTCGCATATCTCACTCCACACTCCGCAACCCCGACACTGGTCCTGTGAGCAGAGTATAAATAGGACCCACAGTCCTCAGTTAGAGGCTGTCTCGCACCAGTCCACTTGACTGGTTCACGCTGCCCAAGAACCACCAACCTTCACGTCTTGCCTTCGCAGAATGTCATGATGCTTGAAGAACTACCGAGTTTTTCAAGTTGTATCAATCTTACGCTGTTCAGTCGAGAGTTCTGCTCTGCATAACACTGCCACACTGCCCGTCAGCATACCAAAGATCCTGTGCTTACAACTACCTTGTAGCCTACTCTCAGCTATCAAGAATGCAAGTACCGCAGTCTTGGGGTTGCCCTTGTCCCTTTCCCCCCTTCCACCATGCTGCCACATCTTCCAAGACATAGATAACTATATCAGTTGGCAACTTAGGACCAGCCCAGGCCTCAGTCAGGGTAAACTGGTTTATGTGTTTTAAATGAGCTATAAATAAAACAGGCATAAATCTGACTAGGTCAAGTTGTGTCTTGAGCACTCTGTATTCCTACACCTTGTCCTTTCTCTTTCTGGTTGTCACCTGTCCTAGTAAGACTCTTCTAGGGTTAGCCACGAGTCAACGCCCTGCTCCTTTTATCTCCTATTCATAACTGTCTTGAAGTGCAGCTTGGGAAGCTTGACTTCTTGGGCCTCATTAGAGCATTTCTCTCTTGGACTACCAACCTTCCAGTAAGTGCCTGGGTCAAACCGCGACATTCTGCGTGCCATGTTTCTTGCTTGGAAATGATAGCCCAACTCCCAACAGAAGTCCTGCTCTTCGTGACACCTGGGTCAGATTGCGACGTTCTGTGCACCAGGGAGCTACGGGAGTGGACGCCCTTTGCCATCTACTGTAACCTCCAGCTTGGAACTTGGGTCAGACCGCGACGTTTCGTGCACCAAGTTTCTGGGTTAAAGACCAGCAACACAGGCCTCCCACCTCACCTGATATCCGCATCCCTCATTCCATAAGGCTGTGTCTACCCCTTACTGGCCACCCACTATCAACCTAATTGGTTACCCCCACCACCTTATGCCTCATCATAGAGCTGGGCGGGGCGGGGCATAGCTGCCAAGCTACGGTTAGCTCAGGCTGGAGTACGAGGGAAAGCAGCCCAGTTGACAACCAGGTATATTCCTGGAAGAAAGAGTAGGTTGCATGTCAAAGAGGGTTAACCACCAGTTCAGCAAGCTCCACTTGTAACCTACGCCTCTGAAGACACATACCTTCGTCCGGCCAGTTAACGTTACCTGGGTAGTCAGGGCCCTTAACGTCACACCAGCTTACATTCCAACCATGGCACCCACTCAACCATCGCTTGCCTGCGCGCCACCTAAAGCTTAACGCACAATTATTGACGTGGCCAAAGCCAACAACTCAAGCACCAGGAAAAACCCAGTTCAAGCGACAACCACGGCTTCACCATTGTCCATGGGGGGGAAGTACCTTGACCTTACCCTCCAACAGCAACTCCCTCTAAGGCAAAGTGACAAGGCGACCACGCGTAGTATTCAACACAAAATTTGGCCCATCACCGACCGGCCCGTATATAACAGACCTTACAGCATGTTAGCTAGAAGGCGACACCTCATCATGACGCAAGTCCAGGCGATGAAGGAGCAGGAGATTGTATTAACGTTACACTCCCCTTACAATTCCCAGGTCGTTTTAGTTCCGAAGAAAGACGGGCAATTAAGGTTTTGCATCAATTATAAAGACCTAAATGACGTCACGCATCCCATCGCACCCCCGGCCATTAATTTAACCCACATGCTTCGGGATATAGGAGAAGCCAAGATGTTCAGTACACTAGACATGCAGTCTGGGAACTGGCAGATTTCAGTACATCCCGACAGTAGGAAGTACACTGCCTTCACCACTCCAGAGGGGGAACCCTACAATTTAAAGTACTGCTATTCAGGCTAAAGAATGCAACCGCCACCTTCCAGAGGCTGATGTCCGCAGAGGTCCTGATGGACTATATCGGCCAATTCTGCTTTGCATATCTGGATATTATTGTGTACTCTAAGTCTTGGGAAGAGCATTATGAGCACTTCCAGAGGGTGCTAGAGAGGCTTGAGTTGCGTGGCCTCACCTGTAAACTCTCCAAAAGCCACTTTGGAAAAACCGCCATTGACTACCTACATCACGTAGTCACCCCAGAGGGGAACTACCTGCAAGATGCCTTGATACGGGCCATAGAAGAAGCGGAAGAACCGAACTGAATAACAAGAAGCAACTGCGCAGTTTTCTGGGCCTGTGCAACTGGCTACGGGACTTTGTGTCCGACATCGCCAGACAAATGGCGCCATTGAACCCTCTCTTTGAGAAGGAAAATCGTTGGCAGTGGGGGGAGGAACACTGCACCGCATTTCAAAACCTGAAGCGAAGATTTAAAAATACTGACCAACTCCACAGGCCACATGGGGACAGCCCCCTTATATTACAGACCAACGCCTGTCAAAATGGACTAGGTACCATACTATACCAAGAGGACTCCTCCGGGCAGCCCCAGGTCATCGCTTACGTCAGTACCTGCCTAAATTCCACAGAGTAGAAGTACAATATAAACGAGCAAGAATGCCTCGCGGTGATCTGGGCGGTGAAAAAGTACAGGTACTATTTAGAGGGACAACAGTTTATACTCTGCACCGACAGCAAGGCCCTCCAATGGCTACGTGAGTCAAAGAACGCTGAAGCCAAAATAGGATGATGGGAGATGTTTCTCACAGAGTTTGACTACGAAGTGCAGCATTGCCTGGGTAAAATTAATGACCTGACCGGCGCATTATCCCACCAACCAGACCTCAGAGGGGGCACCAAGGAGGACGAGGAATGGGAAAGAATGACCCGTCCTCTAGCCTCACCTAGAAGAACACATCTGGCGCCTTCAGCTACAACTTAGTCGCTACCAGATCAGNAATGACCCGTCCTCTAGCCTCACCTAGAAGAACACATCTGGCGCCTTCAGCTACAACTTAGTCGCTACCAGATCAGCTACTACCAGCAGAAAGATCCAGACGTCCAGCGCCTCGTCTACAACATACGCCAGAGGTTAGAGTTAAGAGATGTCGTCTGGTCTCTAAGCAGGCAACCCGGTGCTCGGTGGAAGATATGAGTGCCAAACTACCTAAGGGCCCACCTTTGCCGACACCACCACGACCACCAACAGGTCGGTCATCTCAGTATCAAAGAAACCCTCAGAGATACCAGTGAGCTATATACAGAGTGATTCACCGAACCCGTATCACCCCTTTTTGTCGGAAACAACACGACACCAGGTGTTCGCGAAAAAATTATGATGACTATACCCTATATGAATCATCAATTGGTAGTAATTCCATTCCCACCGAATATACTGGAGGTAGGGCTACGAGAGGCAAGGTTTGAAATTGTAAATGGGCACAGGTGTCGTAAACAGTATCGTTGGATACATCGTCGGAAAAGAAATAACATTTACTAATGCCCGGTTGCACCATTAACAGCCATGAACCAAGATCCTACTATCTTGGTTTAAACACAATCTTCAGTTGGATCTGAGTTCAAATGTACGAGTGTTGCACCAACGTGAACTGCCAAGTTCCGATCATAGATCTCCTGATCTCGGTTCGGAACTAGGATTGAGATGAAATGCTGTTTGTGATTGGCTCTCATTTTGTGACGTCATAATGCAACTGTTTATTTTAAAGTTCGGAGACAATTTATAAGTTTCTGTGAACATTATCTCTTAAGACTAGGATTTTTTACCATATAATTTAGTTGAATGCACTGCAAAATTACAGTTTCAGTTGTTTTGTTTGATTGAAAACACTTTGCACACACTTTTATTTTTAATACCGATATTACTGAAGAAGGTACTATACATAGAACTAAATGGTACAATGTTTTATCTGTTTTAAGTAAAATATTTTTTGTATGAATTTTACTGAATGATATTCAAGTGTGTAAAATGTTGTTTTGAATTCCCAAAAAAATTATTGTACTTAGCGCTATCTGTTGGCATATTTTCAAACTACATTTGTCGGCTACGGCTGCTCCTTCGTGAGCAAAACATTCTACGTGAGTTTTAGCTCGAGCAGAAAATTAGAACAGTTTCTGATATTCTGAATGGCTTTCCCAGTTTTCCGTTTTGTTTGCTCGGAGGGATAAGCATGAATTTCATTGTCTCGTTACAAAACATAAATANGGCTTTCCCAGTTTTCCGTTTTGTTTGCTCGGAGGGATAAGCATGAATTTCATTGTCTCGTTACAAAACATAAATACCAACTTTAATTAAATAAGTGCATTGTATCATAAGACTTTGTAAAAGATCTCAGTTTAAATTTTACAACTGTAAAAATCAATTGAATCCATTTTTAAACTATATAAATATTACAAATTTTATTTCTAGTAAATAAATATATTAAACTGTGCTTTTATCTTCATATAACCTATATTCAACACAGACTTTTATTTTTCTCTATTCACTTTACAAACACTTAAGATGTATTTTTATGTGCCAGACAGATCTTAAATACAGAATATTTGGATGTTTATGCCGTTTTTAAAACAAATTTACTTTTCAATATAACTCTGACATTTTAAAATAAAGTACTCATATTTACTTGATCTGAGATCATCCTCCTGAATCGCGAAAATTCACGGTTCAAGGCGAGGTTCAAATTGATCTTAGTTTGGCGTGCTGAATACAATGGTGCAACAGCCAAATGTGCTGAACCAAGATCAAGCCGGTATTTGATTCTAGATCATTGCTGAACGTCAATGGTGCAACCGGGCATAAGACAGTTGTTTTCTGACATGCATGGTTTATGCACAATAAAATTAATCATGTAAGCATATGGTTTGTGACGTGCATAGTTTACGCACAATAAAACAGAACCAAAACTATTTTTATTCTTACCAAGTTACAATCAAATGGAAATCAACTAAACATGTTGTTTTTATGGCGTGCAAACCTAGTTTACGTACAATCAAAAGGACGTCGGGTGTACTGTAAATACCGGTATGGTGTGAGAAAACTGCTGAGAAATGTGAACTGAGAACACTCATTCGCACACATCACTGTAAGTAAGTGTTCAAAATGTCAACCATCCTGTATGACATGACTCTGCTCTCTTTCTTACGTTCGCGGTTGTGTGACGGACCTCAGCACAGCTGAGAGATCCACATGATGCTCTGATTCTCTCTTTCATGTCTTTCCTCGTTGTTGGACACACGCAGTAGACAATGTCTTTAATGCTGCCCCACAAAAAGAAGTCATTTGGGGACAAGTCTGGAGAACGCGGTGGCCAAGCTAAAGGATCCATTCGTCCAATCCACCGTCTGGGGAATAAAATGTCACCAACTAGCCGAACTCTGCATGAAAAGTGAGCAGGATAGCCATCCTGTTGAAGCCACAGTGAATTACAGAAATCCATGCACATAGGAAAGTCATTATTCCAAAGTTCTTGGTGCAGCTGTACATGGCACAGATGTAAACGATTATCAGCTAGGATTCTCCACACTGTACTTTGAGACAATCCTGAGCCGCAGGCAATCCTCTGTGTAGAATCATGAGGATTAACTACCATGGCAGCAAGTACATCAACAGCCCTCTCATCTCTCACAGGTCGTCTAATGCAACTATGTTTGTTGTGTGTCGGTTGCACTAGCCCGGTTGTGCGAACGCAACATGCAAGATGCTGGAAGACATTGTACGAGTGATGGATACGCTGCAGGTATCTTTCTGCGTACAAACGTGCTGCAGCTATGCAGTTCCGACGACATTCTACCTAGTATCATCAGAATGTCAAATGCTTCTTCGTTTGTAAACGACATTCCATTCAGAAAGTAACACCACAGACAGACAATGTCTGACACTGAAATAACAAACACAATGACTGTCTGAATGAACGACTTTTCAATTTGTCAATTAACTTGCATGCAAAGCCTGCAGTTCCTGTAAGTGGTAAATGGCTTATCTGCTTGCTGCATAGTGCTGCATTATTCTCCGCTTTTGCTCAGAAACAGTCTAAAACCTACTGCACAAGTCCATGCAGTAAGGCAAACAGGTCACTGCTAGTATCAAAATGAGTCTCACACTCCAACTGGCAATACCGTGATTGCACACATTGTGTATCTGATGTGCATAAGTTTACGCACAACTGATAATAATTGGATACACTTAAATGTTATTATTAGACTGTTTCCAAACAAACGCAGAAAATAAGGCAGCAATAAGCAGCAAGCAGATAAGCCATCTACCTCTTACAGGAACTGCAAATTTTGCATGAAAGTTAACTGAGAATCAAATGTTCATTCATTCGGACAGTCATTCATTTTACAGTGCTGAGGTCCGTCGAGCATCCATGAATGTAAGAAGGAGAGCAGAGTTGTGTCTGATACAGATGGTCGACATTTAGAACACTTATGAAGAGTGCTGTGTGCGAATGAGTGTTCCCAGTTCACGATAGTTCTCTCACACCTTACCGGTATTTACAGTAAACCCGACGTCTTTTAATTGTACGTACACTAGGTATGCACGCCAGAAAAACATGTTTCATTGATTTCGTTTTGATTGTAGAAAGTAAACCACGTTTGTGGTCTATTTTCATTGTGTGTGAACTGCGCACGTTGCAAACCAAATGCTTAGATGATATGATTTAATTTATTGTGCATAAAATGGCAGAGGGCCTGCAACCTTTGGGGGGTAGAAACGTGGACAACCCCCTCCCCCTTATTATCCACAAGCCAACCCCACTGACCAAAGAAACCAAGAGCTCATGAAGAGTATCTGTCCCAGTGTGGAAGATGATCACCACCATTAGGACAAGCATCTGCCGAATATATTGTTTACCTATAGGAGGCAAAATAATGAGGCAGTGAACACCAACTCCAGCCAGCTTATCCTAGCACGAAATCTCTGCCGTCCAGGAGACTGGCAGTGGGAACAAGCCCCCACCGAAATGCTGCAAACTGAAGATGTCTGACTAGACTCCCTAGCCCGGACCACGCGGGTGTGCGAAGCCCAAGACNGGCTTTCCCAGTTTTCCGTTTTGTTTGCTCGGAGGGATAAGCATGAATTTCATTGTCTCGTTACAAAACATAAATAGCAACTTTAATTAAATAAGTGCATTGTATCATAAGACTTTGTAAAAGATCTCGGTTTAAATTTTACAACTGTAAAAATCAATTGAATCCATTTTTAAACTATATAAATATTACAAATTTTATTTCTAGTAAATAAATATATTAAACTGTGCTTTTATCTTCACATAACCTATATTCAACACAGACTTTTATTTTTCTCTATTCACTTTACAAACACTTAAGATGTATTTTTATGTGCCAGACAGATCTTAAATACGGAATATTTGGATGTTTATGCCGTTTTTAAAACAAATTTACTTTTCAATATAACTCTGACATTTTAAAATAAAGTACTCATATTTACTTGATCTGAGATCATCCTCCTGAACCGCCAAAATTCACGGTTCAAGGCGAGGTTCAAATTGATCTTAGTTTGGCGTGCTGAATACAATGGTGCAACAGCCAAATGTGCTGAACCAAGATCGAGCCGGTATTTGATTCTAGATCATTGCTGAACATCAATGGTGCAACCGGGCATAAGACAGTTGTTTTCTGACATGCATGGTTTATGCACAATAAAATTAATCATGTAAGCATATGGTTTGTGACGTGCATAGTTTACGCACAATAAAACAGAACCAAAACTATTTTTATTCTTACCAAGTTACAATCAAATGGAAATCAACTAAACATGTTGTTTTTATGGCGTGCAAACCTAGTTTACGTACAATCAAAAGGACGTCGGGTGTACTGTAAATACCGGTATGGTGTGAGAAAACTGCTGAGAAATGTGAACTGAGAACACTCATTCGCACACATCACTCTTAGTAAGTGTTCAAAATGTCAACCATCCTGTATGACATGACTCTGCTCTCTTTCTTACGTTCGCGGTTGTGCGGCGGACCTCAACACAGCTGAGAGATCCACATGATGCTCTGATTCTCTCTTTCATGTCTTTCCTCGTTGTTGGACACACGCAGTAGACAATGTCTTTAATTCTCCCCCACAAAAAGAAGTCATTTGGGGACAAGTCTGGAGAACATGGTGGCCAAGCTAAACGATCCATTCGTCCGATCCACCGTCTGGGGAATAACATGTCACCAACTAGCCGAACTCTGCATGAAAAGTGAACAGGATAGCCATCCTGTTGAAGCCACAGTGAATTACAGAAATCAATGCACATAGAAAAGTCATTATTCCAAAGTTCTTGGTGCAGCTGTACATGGCACAGATGTAAACGATTATCAGCGAGGATTCTCCACACTGTACTTTGAGACAATCCTGAGTCGCAGGCAATCCTTTGTGTAGAATCATGAGGATTAACTACCATGGCAGCAAGTACATCAACAGTCCTCTCATCTCTCACAGGTCGTCTAATGCAACTATGTTTGTTGTGTGTCGGTTGCACTAGCCCGGTTGTGCGCACGCAACATGCAAGATGCTGGAAGACATTGTACGAGTGATGAATACGCTGTGGGTATCTTTCTGCGTACAAACGTGCTGCAGCTCTGCAGTTCCGACGACATTCTACCTAGTATCATCAGAATGTCAAATGCTTCTTCGTTTGTAAACGACATTCCATTCAGAAAGTAACACCACAGACAGACAATGTCTGACACTGAAATAACAAACACAATGACTGTCTGAATGAACAACTTTTCAATTTGTCAATTAACTTGCATGCAAAGTCTGCAGTTCCTGTAAGTAGTAGATGGCTTATCTGCTTGCTGCATAGTGCTGCATTATTCTCCGCTTTTGCTCAGAAACAGTCTAAAACCTACTGCACAAGTCCATGCAGTAAGGCAAACAGATCACTGCTAGTATCAAAATGAGTCTCACACTCCAACCGGCAATACCGTGATTGCACACATTGTGTATCTGATGTGCATAAGTTTACGCACAACTGATAATAATTGGATACACTTAAATGTTATTATTAGACTGTTTCCAAACAAACGCAGAAAATAAGGCAGCAATAAGCAGCAAGCAGATAAGCCATCTACCTTTTACAGGAACTGCAAATTTTGCATGAAAGTTAACTGAGAATCAAATGTTCGTTCATTCGGACAGTCATTCATTTTACAGTGCTGAGGTCCGTCGAGCATCTATGAATGTAAGAAGGAGAGCAGAGTTGTGTCTGATACAGATGGTCGACATTTAGAACACTTATGAAGAGTGCTGTGTGCGAATGAGTGTTCCCAGTTCACGATAGTTCTCTCACACCTTACCGGTATTTACAGTAAACCCGATGTCTTTTAATTGTACGTACACTAGGTATGCACGCCAGAAAAACAACATGTTTCATTGATTTCGTTTTGATTGTAGAAAGTAAACCACGTTTGTGGTCTATTTTCATTGTGTGTGAACTGCGCACGTTGCAAACCAAATGCTTAGATGATATGATTTAATTTATTGTGCGTAAAATGGCAGAGGGCCTGCAACCTTTGGGGGGTAGAAACGTGGACAACCCCCTCCCCCTTATTATCCACAAGCCAACCCCACTGACCAAAGAAACCAAGAGCTCATGAAGAGTATCTGTCCCAGTGTGGGAGATGATCACCACCACTGGGACAAGCACCTGCCAAATATATTGTTTACCTATAGGAGGCAAAATAATGAGGCAGTGAACACCAACTCCACACAGCTTATCCTAGCACGAAATCTCTGCTGTCCNCAGTGGGAACAAGCCCCCACCGAAATGCTGCAAACTGAAGATGTCTGACTAGACTCCCTAGCCCGGACCACGCGGGTGTGCGAAGCCCAAGACCAATACATCACCCAGAAATACCTACAGCCGAGTACAGGAGTGAGAAGTTTCAGGATGGGTGAAGCCGTGCTACTCTGCAGCCATCCGCTCAGCAAGGCGAAAGGTCAATTTATCACAGGATTAGCCAACAAATGGGAAAGACCCTTCATGGTCGTAGGGTGCCAGGAGAATGTTTACTGGGCAGAGGACATCGGAGATCGCATTCGAAAAGTAACCAGAGGGCAGATGTGCCCTTGCCTTACCGGAACACAGGACATCAAAGTGGAAACGCCAGATGACGGAGTAGATAATTAAGGGGAGATGGAGGACAACCCCCACCACTAATTCCCACAGAAGCAGAGCCACTAGTCCCCCGGAAGCAAACAGCCAGCCGATAACCCAACCCACGTCCGGACGTCTGACAGAGAAGCACCTTACTTACTTCAGTGAGGAACGAATGACAAAAGCACCTCGAGGAGCGATATCCATCAGGACACTGCCCTCGACACCTACTAACTTCATCAGAAAAGTGGCCACCAGGCACGGCCGCACGACCCCGA
>NQII01005240.1:9918-52908 GCA_002778355.1 Clitarchus hookeri | reverse complement strand
AATAAGCCCCTAATTCAGACGGCGACCCCAACCATGTCCACCCAGGAGGACATGGTTATCAACCAGGCCTCGATGCCGGATGGCAGCAAGGCAACTACTCCTCCGCCTTCAGCCCGGAAAGATAAGCCCTGCAGAGCCGAGGTGGTAAGGGAGGGACGACCAGTCGTGCCTCTGTACCTGGTGGCCCCGAGCTAGCCACTGCCAAGGACGACCTTAATGAGCTCAGCAGTCAAAACACAGCCAGCCAAATGAGGGAGGTGCCCTTTGCTCCTGCCGCACCTCTTCCAAAGGTCAGCGGGGGCAGTACAGGGAGTCACCATGGCGCACAACAACTAAATTCACATGGCCGTATCCACAACACGCAAGAAGTGAGGCCCGCCCGTGTAAACCAAGGACTTCCCACACCGAGTGAAACCCAAAGTGAAAGCCATGCTGAAAGAGAGTCATAAAACACGGAAATGGACTGCAGTAATACAAATTGTAGCTTTGTACAGCAAAAATTTTTTTTGGTAAAATTGTTAATATTTTAGAGTGCTATTATGTTTTTTATTATTTGTAGGTGGCTTGTACGACAATTGGTAGTGTATATAAATTTAAAAGGGTGACTCATGTTGTGTATTAATGAGTAGTAGCTGGCTTAAGTAATGGAAGGATTAGAGCATCCTGGTCTCCCTCCCTGCGAAAGCCATCACTCTTTTTGAATGACACAGTAGTACTTAGGNACGACAATTGGTAGTGTATATAAATTTAAAAGGGTGACTCATGTTGTGTATTAATGAGTAGTAGCTGGCTTAAGTAACGGAAGGATTAGAGCATCCTGTGTCTCCCTCCCTGCGAAAGCCATCACTCTTTTTGAATGACACAGTAGTACTTAGGGTAAGTGGTCGACTACAGAATGGACCTTACAGTTATGACACAAAACATCCTATGTTGCTCTTAGGGCCCCATAAATTCACATAGCTACCGATATGCAAAGAATAGAGACCTGAAAAAGTAGGTATTTTTTTCAAAAATATGTGTTATTTTTTGTTAAATATNGTTATGACACAAAACATCCTATGTTGCTCTTAGGGCCCCATAAATTCACATAGCTACCGATATGCAAAGAATAGAGATCTGAAAGAGTAGGTATTTTTTTCAAAAATATGTGTTATTTTTTTTGTTAAATAAGTGTTATTTTTGTCAAAAATAGCTATTATTTTCTTGCTACAATAATTCAGGTTTCTGTATGAGAATAGCTCCAATTTTTCATGTGCTCTTTATAAAGACATACATTATTTGAGAAATGTCACTTTATTCGTAAAACCTGAAATTGGCAGTGTTATTCCTATTGAAAAACGGTGGTGTTATTCCTATTAAAAGCTGTGTTTTATATCAATTGTTATTTCCTTGCAAAAATACCTAACTTCCAGAGAAATATACAGTTACGATTTTTAGACAAAATTACTAGTTTCCTTTGTCAACAGACAACATTGAAAACAATTTCACATTTTCTTACTTAAGATTTTGTATTCTGCCGGACACCTGGAACAACGGTAGCAATGCACTGGCAAGGACATACTGTTTCATGAAGAGACTAATGTAAACAATTTATACAAAATATAAAAGCACTGTTTAAAAAAAATAATAAAAGTGCTTTGTACGAACAGAAAAAAAATTTAGAGAAATCTACCTTTATATTTGTGAACTATCTAAACTTCCACAACAGATTTTTTCGTTAGACCCACTGACAAAACTTTTGTTTGTTCAATTTGTGTCATTTTTTACCACACATATGCACAAAGAATATGTATGATAAAAATACAGTTAAATGGAAGAATAGAAGATTAAAATACGTGATAACTCAATTTACAAATATATTCTACATTAGTACATGTATATGAACTCATTTTTCACCGCTGTGCCGCTTTGTAAAAAAATAAAGAATTGTTGGATAAAACGTGACAATGCTACAAATATAAAAAAACTCAGCGAGCTAGTTGGCCCGAATTCCATAGAAAATATGGTGCTTGGTAGACGTGAACATTACAATGGCGGGGTTTCCTAATTAGCAAATAAACTTTTGCAGGGCCATGCACTAGAAGGTTCATTCAAAGTAATACATCATCACTTGCGCTCATGTTATCTATTGCCGTAAACACAGGTGATGGAAAGTAAAACATTTTTTCCTTTAAGGTGATAAATCGAAGAAATCTATTGGCTAACTCTGCATGCATTCATATTGGAATATGCAAAAACACATGAAATACGTCGTAAGAAGCAACTATGTGACATAAAACAATAGTAATTCGCGAAAATACTACAGGATTTTGTACAATTTGTAAATTACAGCTAAAATTTTTTAAAATCCTTTCATTTTTTATGTGAAAATTTGCATTATATTTACGTTATCGGGTTTGTTAAATTTTCAGGTCTCTAGCAATGAGCATACATTGACTCTACACCTAGGTAATCATGATGCAGTCATGGGAAATTTACCAACTGTTTGAATTCAACACGTGAAAAACTTTATCATCTGGGGTAGTTTATGCAATCCCCTTCTTTATACAGAGGTCTTGACACAGAGGTGGTGTATTATACTTTACATATAACCATTTCTACGCCTTGCAACTAAGGAAGTTCACCTTTAACTTCCTACATATTTGACTGCAAATATATTTCTTGCAGCTTACAGAAAGTTTTACCTGTCTGTGGGGTACGTGCTTGCACATGTAGCAGGAACTGCGGAAACAATTTTTCAGGTATTCCTCGCTTTAAGAGTCTGTGGGAAGCAGAAATCATGTCAATGAAGACTGACTCAGTTTAGGTTGTGGGCGAGTAACACATATGTTCAAGTTCTACACCATCCTAGTGTACGTTGAAACAGTTCTTAATGTGCAACCATTAAGCCAAATGAGTACTGACCCCACCGACCTGTCTGTTATCACTCCTGACCACTTCTTGGCAATGAAGCCCACTACTGCAGACCAAGCAGAGGACTCCACTGCTGTTCTAGTGCCACACTGCAAACGTTGGCAACAGATGGAACGCAGGACCACTGAAATAAACAGCACTGTGACTACATGCACTCTCTCCAGCAGCGCTCCAGTGGACCCAATCAGCCGAGCCGCTGCAGCTGGGTGCCCTGGAAGACCAGTTACAAAGTTGTGCCCCTTGCCCAGTGGCAACTAGTGAAAAATACTGCAATTTGGTGGACAGAAATTCTACGTTATTTAGCGTTTAGGTCCTAGATATAGTATGTTTGGAAATCCCACCATATAAAGTGGTGCTGTCTGGTAGGAATTCAGCGAATAAATATTGTCATTATCCATGGCTCCATCTTGAGTAATTGTAAACATGTCATGCATTAGTTGTGTTCCTGCACTGTCTGTCGGGTCAATGCAAGATAAATTATGAAATCGCATTTAGCCCTTTATATTTATGCATGAAACAGTTTCTCATGAATCTCAAAGTAATATCATGCATCATACATAATTAAATGCAAAGGTTAATATAATAAAGAATCCAGCAAGTTTTGATGATACACAAAGTGAGAAAAATATTGACAGAAAAGAAAATATTCTGCCACACAAGACCTTTATCAAACAAAAAAGTTTATCACTGTTATTTAAAAACCCTATTTTAATTCACTGATAATTTAACCTATATAACTTATTATACATTCACTACTGTTGTTTACATAACATGCTGGAATGAAAACTATGCTGCAGAAGCCATCAGAAATAAAAAATGATTAATTTGGACTTCACATGCTACTAGCAAAAGACAAATCACCCTGCACCCAATGAATAAATACTCTTGTGCATGAGGCAAGGATAAAGAAGTCGCAGAAAAAATTTCTTGATGAGCCTTCAAGCTGCAAGGTCAAGAAATCCTTGCTCTTTTCGTTAGTAAACAGATTACAGGTTGCAACGTTATTTACACTTACTTTAGTTCATCGCCCCTCCTCACTACCCAGAGTGTGGTTTAAAAGTGAAACAGATAATCTTTCAACATCATTTGAGTCATTTCAATGAATCGTCACCTCGGCTAGTCTTCACACCTTGCCAACAGCTGTCCTGCAGAAATACACAGCATGACCTCAGAAGCATGCCAGCACAGACAGCATCAGCACATGCACACACAACCAATCACTAGGTACAAGTACCTTTGTGTGTTGACCAAGTGTGCTCCATTTCCTAGCCACTTCTGCAACACACTTTCCAGCAACTCAGTTTTATCTTCACCATACACCAGGGTCCCATCCTGCAATAAGGCCCAGAATGCACACACTCAAAATACAACCAGACACAATACACTTCCATGGCACTCTCTGCTTTACTGAAAGCTATTTACCACTAACAGAACATGTTTCTCTGAAACCTTTCTCTGATTGAATGAACAATAATTTCAAAAACATCACACCGTAGAAAACCCAGAACACAAAATACAAAATTCACAAATAAAAAATGTGACAAGGTCAGCTGTTATCAACATATATGTGAATAACACACAGAATTAGTGTATGAAGAAGGAATTAAGACAGTTATCACAAGGAAAACCAAACATAAATACTACAACGAGCAATCAAACCAACATAAAATAAGCAAATCTCTTTAGATGACTTAAGAAATGTAAGACACATTCACACAGTGGTGAAAACATATTGTTACATGCAGCTGCTCACCTTTGTCCCCTTCCCCCATCGGACACGTGTTGATGTCAGTGGTAACTGGCGAAAGGATGACAGAGATTCAAATGTGCTGTTGTGTAACATGAATGTGTACCGCGATAAGGCTATCAGGAGTCGTGCCACAGACATCCTTGGAAGATTAAATGTCTTGGGTAGTCGCTGCGCAAATTTTCTACCTCAGTGCGACTTGTGGGGCAAAAAAAATTCTGGGTCAGGACAGCTCAGCTATGCAAGTCACAGCGTGCCTCTGAGTAGATAGTCTGAAGTCATGGATGGCCATTAGCGCCAAATGTGTAATACCATTGGAACAAATGACAACAATACAGTGACCAGCGAGTGAAGTCTGTGAGCATCGGAAGAGTAGTGTGTGGGGCTGACCGGGCTAGACTGAAAGGAAAAGGGATTCAATGCACGAGTGGCAGACATGTGGAATTATGTTAATGTATGACAATGGAAATTTTGAGTGCATACATATAGTATGTAAATAATAAGTGAGGATCTGCATTAAATATTGTGCTCACTGGTAAAAATACAAAAGTGTTAATAGTACAGATAGGTAATTTGATGTTGTAAATAAAAGTAGTGTGTATTTTTATAACATTGTAAATAAATCACAAAATTAAATTTTGCTACTTTATTTTTATTAATACCTCCATCCCTCACGAACTTGGATACGCCCCAGCTGACTTGTTACAATAATTATGCACAAAAACTAAACTATACTACAAAGACAATACAGATGAGCACAGCAGGCATTCTTAAACAACTGCAGCAACATTTCAGGAATTGAAATAAGTATGTCTTTAGAAGAATGACGCCAGTTACGCTAACGTGGAATGAAGGTGTACTGACCCAGTATCCCTCTAGAAACAAGGAAAACAGAGTCTTCTTAACGAAGATTTTAAGGAGGCCGTATAGGACAACATGTCTAAACCCTGGGGGTGTCTGCCCCTGGCTCACCAGAGCACGTAGCTGAGCACTGAGGGTTATGCTAACACTTTTATGGCCCGCCTGGTGATGGGGCATTTAAGAACAGATGTGGGTGCACAGCTATGCACAGTCGGTGATGTTACATTAAGTTCAGAGGATGAAATAAAAAAGAATAGAGAATTATGATTTAGAGTATTGGGTGAGTGTCCTGTAGATGCAGCCATGACTGTAGAAATGGTATAAAATTACGTAGCAGCACGAGAGGAAAGCAGGTTCTGGCGTGGTCCGTCCAGGAAAGAATTTACTCTTTCTAGTCTTCCTGGGGCCGGTGCCTTCGGGTAAAACCCTGCCGGAGTCCTATCAATAAATCGGTGCCGCAAAGTGCGCTTCACGACGGATGGTGCTCAGGCCTATAGCGACTTGGAGAGAGGGCCCCCTGATCCTCCTCGATGAGAAGTTGAGTGAGCTGCGCAACCAGCTACAGACCTCAACTGCCCCTCTGGGTTCACAGTGTTCCCCACATAAGGACCCTATGGCTCTCAGTAAGCGGCATGACCAACTTGTAGCCTGAGAGTCATAGTGACTTAATGTGTTTGTTCTCCTCAAGCCTCAGGAACCTCAGAGAAATGTTCTATCCACCCTTGCACTAGACACCAAATATTGACAAGAGGTGGGAGCGCCCTTCAGTGGGAACTTGGTTTGAATCTCTACCGTGGTGATCGTGCGTACAGAAGACAAAGCGGGTAAGGTGAAAAGCAAAAGAGAATGATCAGACCAAAAAGAGGTTAACTGGTAGATATTTTTTATTCCATCTGCAGGAATTTACAAGATATATATCTCCGACCTGTGCTCGCTAAGGTCTGATGGATGAGGGACCAAGTTTGCCACGCTATTTACCGCAGGGCAGCAATAAGATATCAATCAAAGTTCAGGGCAAGAGCAACCCCGGTGCAACTACACCCAGTTCGGATGAGGCACGTAGCCAACACTCGTGGTTAGGAGAAGGCTCCGTGGCCAGAGCTTCTGCTTGTTGTGTTAAGAAACACAAGTTCTGACAATAGTAATGTAACATAGTGTAATGACGCAGTATTCTTAATTTTCGGGACCAGGACACGTGTTTCAATTTCGTTTGTTTTTCCAAGCTTTGTAATATTTTTATCGGTATTCAAGATTAAAGCAGTGGTGGTTCATTTACCATGATAGTACGTTTATCGGGCGGACGTTTGCAGTTTCATTTCGAACATCGTTGGAGTTTTCAGTTTTTGTTAAGCGTCAACATTTGATTAGCTTTTTCAGACTGCGTCGACAAGTTTTATACGAGAAGTTCGTTTATCTGTATGTTGACAGCGCAGTTATAGTTCCTACAACGCAGTTTCGATAACGTATCGAGAGCGTGCGTGGCTCGCCAGGCCCTTATCTCAGGAGAGGGGGGTGATAGGAAGCACAAATACAAGTGTGCCTGTCGCCCTGCAACCAGTGGATAAGTTCAGTTGAAGGTCAGTCGACGAGGAAGTCAGTTGGAAGGCAGTTGCCCTTCAGTTCAGTCATACAATGCTCGCCTAGGCCGTGTCGGGCGTAACGATAAGCCCCACATCGGCAACTAGACTTTGCTATACTATTTCTCTGCCGGTGTGGGAGGTCGCCGCATTTCTTATTTCTTCGGGCCAGTTTGTAAGAAACATAATAATTCGTAAACGACTGTGGCTCTGTTCTGCAATAGTCTATTTACATGTGAATGGTTCGTACTCTGCATATATGAACTTCGGATGTGAATTGTGTCACCTCAATAATAAATAAAAGTATAGAGCAAATACTCTGGAACTTAAATTTATTTCATATGTAATTGGCGTCCATTTTACAGAGTCTCGTGTTACTCCGACTTGAGCTAGTCGAGTGATAAGTTATAGCAGAGTGTCAACTTAAAACCGGCTGTACTTGTAGCGGGCAACGTTACAATAGCTAAGTTTCACTGATGCTGCAGAAGGCACGCGGTATGGCAAGCGTGGAGAGATAGTGAGAGTTGCAGCTATATAGCTGATGGGAACTGCCCTGTCTGGAGAGCATGCAAAGGAATAGATAGCCTCGATAGATGTGGTGAGCGAGGGGTGGTTGGAGCAGGCCGTATGGAGGGGGAAACCTCCCCTGATATGCGGTGAGCATGCATGTCCAATGCCTGCCGGCCAGAGCAAGGCACGCGAGGGGGTGGGTCCACCTACTCAGACTGGAGCGCGGCATCGTGCGGATTGCCGGACTCTCAGACGGCAAGGGGTTGACTCGCTTGTGAATAGAAACAGTAAAGAGGCGAAGTGAGCGGTGGCAGTCAGCCCTGTGGTACACTAGGAGGAGCACCAGAGACTGAGACTAAGATATGTATTCAACAGCACTCGTGGCGCGTCAAGCCACCCCTCACCCCTGTCCATCAGCCGACGTCTCGGGTGCAATCTCTGTCCGTCCGCCTGAAGTCGTGATGAGATCGCAGCTCGGGATTCTGAAGGTGTTGATGATGTAACCCCTCATGATCCCAGCTACGCTCTCTTGGGTATACCACAGCGTGTACAGGTTATCTCATAACCGCGTGAATAACTAACATAGCTGCTTGCAACAAAAATTACGGTGGAAGTAGACACATTTCAGATAGGTTGGAGTTCCGAACTCAGTTAGCCGCTCGGCTAACACAAATCACTGCTCTCGGATGCGTAACTGTTTTACACATATTGGCCTTAAACGTTTTAAGAAAAATTAAAGCTGGGTAGCCTTATTCACAGTTCATAAGCAAAGCTTAAAATTATAAATAAATTAACTAGCCTTGAGGGTAAGCTAAGGTGGCTGCAAGACTTTCGTAAGAATGCAGGTAAAAAATTAAATTCCGACGTACGCGATCTACTTAACAAAATGGTACATCTGAATACCCGCAGGCTGGTTACTAGAATGGGAAACAACAATCACATATTTANAATCTACTTAACAAAATGGTACATCTGAATACCCGCAGGCTGGTTACTAGAATGGGAAACAACAATCACATATTTACATTCCACACCTAGAACACAAATAAATAGCTAAGAGAAAGAGACTACTCCACAAGTATATTACCTACCTAGACTTGGCACTAAGGGGTAATTAATGGGCACGCAATTACAGTCGGAGTCAATTATGGAAAAAAAAANTACCTACCTAGACTTGGCACTAAGGGGTAATTAATGGGCACGCAATTACAGTCGGAGTCAATTATGGAAAAAAAAAAAGACACTTCAAAGTTACGTTGGAGCCTTTTTTGGTAACGAGTCTTTGTTGTAATTTGCTCAGAGAAATNAAAAAAAAAGACACTTCAAAGTTACGTTGGAGCCTTTTTTGGTAACGAGTCTTTGTTGTAATTTGCTCAGAGAAATGGTATTCCTCCAATGAAAATTAGTTATAAAAGGTGGCTCACAGGCCGAATAACATCATTTATACAATGCAAAACAAATCACACTGAAAAAAAGACATAACATAGGTATGAGGCTCTTAGGTCATGTAAAAAATTGGTGAATTTATTAAGCACAAAGGTAAGAATAGCAAAAGCTATGGTTAAGTGTGGCTCGTAAGCCTTAAGTGAAATTTTACGGGTGAGTTGCAAAATACAAAGTTACATTCAGGGTGCTTAACATGGCTTATGGCCGTAAAACATTCTAAGTAAACACTAAATTAATATTTGCAAATGCAATTGGCAAAAGATAATGGTAAGCAGGTAAAAATACATTAGTTAAATGAAAAAGGGTTTTGTAAATAATGCTGACTTTCTAAGGCTGGTAAAGCAAGCAAACAACACATTTAGGCAAAGAACATCGAGAATACCCAGACTCACAATGCGGGTAAGTGCAAGTTCAACCCCGCTAGGGAGGCACATTACTTGACTTTTTAATTATGNATACCCAGACTCACAATGCGGGTAAGTGCAAGTTCAACCCCGCTAGGGAGGCACATTACTTGACTTTTTAATTATGTTTGGCCTTGGAAAACTCTTATTCTTAAAAGCATTTATGCGTGCTTGATTTTTAAAGCTTTTCTGGTAAGCCCAATTATACAGAACACAAATTTACATGTAAATGCNGCATTTATGCGTGCTTGATTTTTAAAGCTTTTCTGGTAAGCCCAATTATACAGAACACAAATTTACATGTAAATGCATGCTATTGAACAGTGGGTAAGTAAAAATATCTGACACACATAAATATGGGAAGATGTAACAGGTTATAATGATACGTACATGGATACACAGATATTTTTTTCTATACACAATATTTTCTTTGTAGCGCGCACTTGGGGAGAATTTAATAAAAAAAAAGCTCTACTTTTGGGTTGGGGGTTCACACTGCACTGGACAACATAACTAAGCTAGCTTTCATTACACACAAATACTAATAAACTAACCTACGGGCTAATCCCATCCACTGCACAGAGGTAGAGTGTCTTCGATGCACACGGGGATCTCTCTTAGCGAGAGATAGAGGCGAACAAGCCCCTACGCGCAGAGTTTGAACTCAAAGCGGACTGTAGGAGCGACATGCCCCTAAGTACTGAGTCTTTGTGGCCATCTGTACGAGGGGGAGGGATGCCAAAACGTCTTCTTGTACCTCCCTCTCTGCTGCTGTGGGTTGCCTTGGCAGATACGCAAAGGCATTTAGCAATGCTGTGGTGGCACGTACCTGAGCACTTTGTTCACTGCGGCTGTCTTCTGCTGGGTGGAGACGGCAGGGTCGAACACCTCTGCGTCTGGATTCAGCTGGGCTACAGGCAGCACGCCGGTAGGCACGGCTGGCGGCAGGGTGCGGAAGGCATCGCGAGCGACGTGTTATCTTCCTTCCTTCTCCGCTGGACTAGAGCTGGATCTGGCATGGCAAGGGTTCTGGATTGGTTCGTAGTTGGCAGACGGCGAGTCATCCCTCACCCAGGTACTGGCCCTGCTGCAGCCAGTAGGGGTGCGCTGTGTGCCGGTCCTGGAGTGGGCGTGGCGCTCTCGGCTATCTCCGCTACTGGTTGTGTCATAAGCGGGACCTCTGCACTGTGCTCCGTCTGGAGTGGCGGCAGGTCCGGTGTGGGTGGCGCCTCCTAGCGCTCACGCTGCTGGCGGGTTTCGCTTCTTGCCGCTGGGCTACACTACTCTTACTGGGTCAGTGTCCCTGTCGGTTTGCGTAAGAGCTGTCAGCTGTTCAACGGGCTGACTTTTGGGCACGTGTCTTCAGGCGGGCTGTATCGCTTCACGTGCGTGATGTGCACTTTTAGAATATTATCCCATTCGTCCTCAAGCCACAGGATGTTTCCACGCCATTCAACAATTGTGTGTGAGCCTTTCCACTTTGGATAGAATCCGGCGCGAAACTTTGTTGCCTTGTTGCTCAGGGGGTGGCTGCGTAACAACACTGTGTCACCGACTTGCAGGTTGGACAGTTTCTGGCTATCCTGTGCGCTGTATTTTTNGGGTGGCTGCGTAACAACACTGTGTCACCGACTTGCAGGTTGGACAGTTTCTGGCTATCCTGTGCGCTGTATTTTTGGGTGACATATTACTGATGCGCCTTGCGGGCTTTCTCTACCCTTTTTAGGTAGTTCCGACGTATGTGATCTGCTCCTGCCATTTCTGCTGGTTCCGCACTCCATTCTAAGTTCTTGGGGCACGGTAAGGTGCGTCCAAGGAGCAGTTTGTTAGGGGAGGCACTTGTTGCATCATTCTGCCATTTCCATAGTGTGAATAAAATGTCTGGGATGTAGCGATCCCAATCCTGGNGGAGGCACTTGTTGCATCATTCTGCCATTTCCATAGTGTGAATAAAATGTCTGGGATGTAGCGATCCCAATCCTGGTGATCTTCCCCCATTCTTACCCTGAGGAATTTTGTTACTTCCAGGTTTCTGCGCTCTGCTTTGTTACCCTGGGGGTGATAGCTCGGGGTCGTCCAGGGTTCGGCTCCCCAATGGTGGAAGGCAGCGTCCCATTTTTTTCTTGTAAACTGGGTTCCATTATCGGTTAGAATGCTTTACAGAAAACCCAAATGCGGAAAAAATTCTTCTTCTAATTTGTGAATTATAGTAGAAGCTTCGGCATTTGACAGCGGGTATGCCTCTGCCCACCATGAGAAGAGGTCTGTCACGAGTAATAAGTACCTTTTTCCCTTGTGAGATCTAGGGTAAGGCCCCATTAGGTAAGCTGCTATGGTAGTCCAAAGCATCTTGGGTCGCTGTGGAATTCCTTTGGAGCATTCAGCCCCGTGGGNATTAGGTAAGCTGCTATGGTAGTCCAAAGCATCTTGGGTCGCTGTGGAATTCCTTTGGAGCATTCAGCCCCGTGGGATTTGGTAGTAGCACACTGAAGACACTAGCTTACATACTCGTGTACTTACTTGGTTACCCCATCCCAAGTGAATCTGATGATCAGTTCTCTCAGGGTCTCGGCGGCTCCTGGGTGTCCAGCATGTGGGTGCTTGTGAAAATGGTAGCACAAATTTTGCCGTAATGTGGGTTCCAAGAAGGCAGATACCATTGATATCATTGTTCAGAGTCTCTGCTTACTGAAAAGGAAACTGAAATCTCTGCATTGTTTGCTGCAACAACAGTGACTTTGGGAATGGGAGTGATACATTTTTTCTCACGTTCCCTTGTAGAAAATGATGTGAAATATGAAATGATTGAGCCTGAATAGACATCCCTGAAAAGAACTATGTATCAGTATCACCTCCCAGTTTGTAAAGTCTCTTGGACTGAAATTAACATAAAACATAAGAATAAATTTGCTGATGTTCTGTCTCTTGTGGATCTTGTACTGTCACTACCTGCTCACACTGCAGATTGTGAAAAAGGATTTTCAAAGATGAAATCCACAAAAGCAGACTGGTGCAACTGCTTGAATGACGACAAAATGACATCGCTTATGCGGGTACAGCTTGATTCAATTAGCATTGGCGAGTTTGATCACACTGCCATTGAACTTTGGTTTCATGGTGCTGAGAGGAATTACCGGACATTTTAGCCACCATACAAGAAGTGTGCTGTTGGACTGCAACATGAGGATGTTTCTAATGGTGATTCATCTGGAAGTTCTGATGAATAACATCCATGGTGTTAACATGGAATAAAATATTGACATATAATTATGCCTTTCATTATATTTTGAAACTTATGTGTGCTATTTACAAACTTGTACCTAACTTCCTTTAAGATTTCCAGTATTGAAATTCAGTTAAATATTTTAAATGAATTGGACAGGTGAAATTAGTTAAAGACAGGTAAGTGTTAAATTTTACCTGCCCGTTGGACAGTCAGCATTATTCCTTAAAATCTTCCCCTGTTTATGACAACTGAATATGTTTTCCGTATCGCTAATATTAACTTTTTGGGAGCATCTGCCAGAATGGAAAGGTACAGTTTAAATTTTTGTACAAATTTTTGGATTATGTAAATAACACGTCATTTTAATTGAAACTCAAAGTGACAATAAGAGTTCTGAATAGTCTATTCAGTAAATTTACCCGTTAATTTGATACAGATTTTATTAAAAAGAACTAAGATACTGACAAATTGATAACCTAGTGAATCAGGATAAATCTTTTTTTTTAATAACCAATGTTATGTATTTGAATTTAACAGAATTCTCTATTCTCGAAAATATCTCTTATCTCACCTCGATTTTGTCTCAAACTAAACAAAGTGCTTCTCGCACACCTATACTATATATCTCACCCCTCCCCCACCATTCTCCTCGTAATTATGGGCTAAGTGAGCAGTAGCATGCAAAGGAAGAAAGAATTCATGAGCATGAGGCAACACTGCTAGGAGACAGATTCAAATGACAGTTTGGCAATGGTGGATGTAAATGAAAATAAAAACATGAATACAGCTTTAAAAAATGGCAGTAACTACCTTTTCATAGGTTTGCTTTGTCTAACATTGCCACCCTCTCTCTTGCAGCCACATAAATATGTCAGAATTCCATATGCATAAAATATGAAATAAAATATTTTTTTCCTCAAATTTATAAAGTGCAAATGCAGGGTACATAAGATACCTGAGGACATAAGATTCATTGGTAAATATGGTCACATGTCGTTAGAGGAGAGTTATGCTTTCAGAGCACTTAAGAAAGGCTTTGGCAATCTAAATCTAGTAAGTTACATAATTCCATACAGTAAAACCTTGTTAATTCAAAATCCCATTTAAATCGAAGTTCCTCTTAGCCCCCACACAAAAGAATGGAATTTTAAATGCTTTGGAGTTTGGTTGTGGTGATTCAAAATTCTTCATACATAAGAATGAGATTTTAAATGCTTTGGTTAATTCTAATGTCTTGGTTAATTCAAAGCAAAATTTCCCTGAGGAGCATGTAAATTTCACACAATTCATCAATGTTGTAGTAATTATATTCTTGTTGTGTAACAAAATAACAAGCATTGCAAGCAACCGCTTTACGTACACGCATCAGGCAGCAAAGCATTCTGCTGCACGTGGCCGACTTGTCAACACGGTAGTCAGCGATGTGGAACAAATAACTGAGCTGTCACCACCATTCTCCTTCCACAAGTCACCAGGCAAAGAACACTCACCTTTCTGGCCTTTTCTGCCTCATTTATCCCTCTTTGTTTCCTGACTTCCACATTTCTGGGAGAAATGAACGAATACAAGCTACAGAATTTCCTGTCAAACAAGGAAACGGTTTTCATGTGGCGCTTCAGTTTTTCTACTTGGTTTTACATTTTACAGTTATATCAGTCAAGTGTGACAGAAAGTAGACTGCACAAACTATTTTGTATGGCAGCTCAAGTTCAAAGCTGTCCACGTACTTGAAAAATTGTGCTTCAATTGGAAATAAAGTTAGTGAAAGGGCAGAGGTTACACAAAGTGTTGGGATACAGTAAGTTCGAGTGACATCAGTAAGCATTTGATTGAAGCAAAGGACGCAATCCACTAGTGTTGCAAAAGTGTACACAAACTTGCAAAGCCAGAACATGATAAAGCTGTTCACTTAAAAACTGTGATCATTCCCACGAACAGTACTTTCTTTTTTATTTAATGTAGACTATCTTTTTAAATATTTGATTTTAGTACTTAATTTGAACAGTGACGATCAAGTTCCATGTTGGTATGTAGACCTGACAATTATTCTTTTAGGAAGGCTTAGAAATACAAAAAATTGGGTATCTAGCATGAGGAAAAGAAAATTAATTTTGGAGGTAGAGGGGTGGGGGGGGGCACAAACCAGAGTGAATGAAGAGATTTGGGCGGCTCTTAACAGTAAGGTCTTGAGAGCCGATGAGGGTGGTCGAGGTGAGTATATAGCAGCGCTGGAATAAAAGGGTGGGGGATACGGGAGATCCCCAAGAAAACCCACCGACCAGTGGCACACACTCCAGGTCCCCCAAAATTTGTTTGTAAGACCGAGTTGTCCATATGAACCGAAACGGCAAAAAATTTCCCCCAAACAGCATATTTTGTTAACTGCGTACATGAAGTCATGTTTACACATCTGATGGCAAAATTGTTTGTTTTTATTGATAAAATGTAAATTGCTGTATTAGGGTAATGTATTCTGAGTAAAATGATTCCCCAGTTTTGTAGAAAAGACTTCTGAGCAATTTAAAACAGAACAGCTACAATACAACCCGTGTTTTACATTTCCCGCAACTAAATTATACATTTTATATTGTTTTAATTTATTAAATATAAATTAATTTAGGATAGTGATTTATTTTGCACTAAACGGTACACCAGTTATGCAGAAAAGTCAACTGAGCGAGCTAAAATTAACGAATAAGCATACAGTACCACCGCACATATGTCTAACAAAAACTACAATGATACAGCCCATGTTTACATTTCCTGCGAGAAAATGAAATGTTTTACATTAATAAAATAATATTATTTTAACACATAGACATCTTTGCTTCAAAACTGTATATATACTTATCAAATGCATTAAATATTTCATAAGAAAAACCAATGCTGTTACAATCTCGTTGGTAGCAAATGACGATTTAAAACTTATTATCACAAAAAAATAAAAGATCAATTTTTAAAAGTTAAGATATTTTAATTGTTCAACATGTTGTGAATAAAATGTGATGCACTCCAACTGGCTCAGAACAATATTTCCTTGTAAAGAAAGGCACTCTAATGAAAGTTTGGTGATGGAGAAGTAAGTTGTATTGTCATGGGAAAATACAATTCATTAGAAGAGCATGCACGTTTTCTTTAGCATTTGGTTAACACACAGCAGCGGCATTACGTATTTTCCGCCCACAATGTCACGTAAAATGAGGGAATATACCACTTGGAAACACATCTGAACTAGAGTTTCTCTGCTAAATTTTTTAAGACAGGGCAGTGTCTTTATTAAATCAAGCATTTTCCTTTTAATGACATATGGAAAGGAGAAAGAAGATGTTTATAACAACATCTCGAATGNCACACAGCAGCGGCATTACGTATTTTCCGCCCACAATGTCACGTAAAATGAGGGAATATACCACTTGGAAACACATGTGAACTAGAGTTTCTCTGCTAAATTTTTTAAGACAGGGCAGTGTCATTATTAAATCAAGCATTTTCCTTTTAATGACATATGGAAAGGAGAAAGAAGATGTTTATAACAACATCTCGAATGCATGCCTGCATCCATCGCATGTATAATTTCATATTTTTACAAGAGTGTGATGGCCAGCATCTTGATTCCACTCATGTTAGATTCACAATCCAAAAAACATGTCAAAAAAAAAGTAGCGTAGGTGAAAACAGAAGCAAAAAAAAAAAAAGTATCACAAATAGTAATCCAAGTGAGATAGCAAATGAAGTTGTCAGTAAATATAAATACAAATCGTAGTCAGCGAAGAAATACCAAAAATACGACTTACTACAACACTACACAGTCAAATACATAGGTAACAACAAACAAACTTCTCAGGAATAATGGCTCCATGGGACCAAGATGGGTTGAACAGGCAGGTAAAAGAAGGGTGAAAAGCAGAGTTCTGTTTTTTTTTTTGCAGCATGTTGTGCCCATCAGTATCAACCTTTGCTGGCACAGGGGGCGAAGCGCGGAATGGGCAGTGCTGCGCGTGTATATCTCAGCAGACAAGTACAGCACGTAGAAGAGAACTGCACCAGCAGATGCGGTGCTGTAGGTCAACCACCTTGCTCGCACACTGCGCGCTAGTAACTGTAAGTTTTAACAAATTTCTGCCAATTTTTTTTTTCTTTTTTTTCCAATTTTCACAATGTAAGGGTAGAGTCCATACAACCCATGTTATTTTTTAATATTGCAGTTTTGAAATGTGTTTTAATAGATTTTCACTGCAATTTTTTTTTTTTTTTAATTTCTTGACCAAATTTATTTATATTTTCACAGTTCCTGAAAATGTATCAGTACAAACAAGGTGTCTGTATGAAATGGGTGCTATACAAATGAGGTTTGTGTGTAGTTTGTTTTTGCTCCAGCCCCACACATAAGTTTGACCAAAAGAGTAATTTTTTCCAGTAGCACTGCGACTATAATTCACAATTCATTTTTAACCTCCCTGCTAACATGTAAAGCAACTTCTTTTGTATGCTGCTAACAGTACGCTAAATTTAAGTGAAATAAATTTTATTTTAAAATTACTTCACTTTTCTTTATGTAATCTCTGCTTTCGAACTGCATTTATGAAACATTTCATGTCCGAAAACTAGTTTCTATTTTATTTTTTGTATAAATTGTTTGAAAATGAAAATTATGAAAATGGGCATCATTAAACTAAAGTAGTACAGGCCTATAAGCAAAACACCTTTATCTTCTTTATTTAATACAACATAAAATGACAGTGTCACTGCTGAAGTCTCAAAAAGGCAAGTTGCTGATGGAAAGACTGCACACCAATTCAGTGGTTTGTGCATAGAGACGGTGTGGCGTATGGTGTGTCACGACCAACCTTATTGCTCCTGCGCTTCTTGGCTTTGAACACGCACAATATATCTTGGTATAAGGCACCCTTAAACACAGACAGAGTTTTGTGTGCTCCACTACACAAACAAGATCTGGCACGTGTGTGCGCCAACACTTATCTAGCTGGTGGCAGCCACCCTAATATAGTAGCACGCATCAACGACTAAAAATCTGTCTGACCCACGCACTACCGGTGCCGTTTTGGAAACTTTTTTTTTGGAGGAAAAAAAAAAAGCAAATGTTACGTGTGTAAATGACTTAGATGCTAATATTTTTACGCTTCTGTGATGTTAAAACACAGTTCTTAGAGGAAAAGAAAACACGCCCAAAGTACAAACATTTTGGCGACAATTTTTTCCAAATGCACATAATACTAACTTATGCAATTCAAAGTCAAACATTTTGAATTATCAAGGCTTTATTGTATTTTAAAATGTAGAGAAATATTTGAAATAACATACATAAATACGTCATACCTGAAATATCCTAAGGTTATTCTGCGGACACATAAGTAGTGCCTTCAGGGCAGTCTTCATTCTCTTGTGATTTCTAAAACAAGTACTTTTTATGGTAAAACAAAAACATAATTATAAAACTTGCGCTAAATTTAAAAAATTCTGAAAACTGATAGAAGAAACTTACCCGGAGAACAAATCTAATGGGCAGTACTTGCTAAGAGATTTGATTACGCCTTTCTTTAGCTGAAAGCAAGGAGAGAATATAATAATTATTCTTGAAACATAATGCTTGGGTCATCCACAGATAACCTTTAATAAGGTTTACTCTCTTTTTCCATATGACTAACTACATACATACATATTTTTAACCCATGTTTCTTTACCACTAAATAGTTGTTTTACCACAAATTTCACATGTGAAGCAAAACTTTAAAATATTTTTTCTAACAATGAACATTCTCAGAAATACATAGTCCAGAGGTGAGAATTTCAAACTGATCAACAAACAGTAAATGTTCCTTAAATTTTATTCACAAGTAATTGAGCACTTTTGAAAGCCCTGTTAAAGGATCTACTTTCCTTCTCATTTTGTATTCTTCTGCTACAAGGAAGATTAATGTTGTCATGAACAGTCCCACTTTTTTCATGCATCATCCAAGTGAAAAAGTGTGATCTTTAAAAAAATTAATACGTTAATAATGTGCAAATTTGTGCTCATGTGCATTAAACAAGAAACACTGACATCAGTAGCTCTAAATGTACAGATCGCATTCTCAATACAACGTTAAGTCTTGAACTATTTTCACTGATTCTAGCCGGAGCCTGCATGCGACTGTGTACTGTAGCAAACATGTAGTTATGGGCAGTGGTTTTTTCAAAGGTTGATTTCAAAAATGCTTACTTTACAGCCTTTACTAATGTGCTGACCTTGAGGTGCTGCTTGAGACAGAAGGTGCACTTGGGAAGGATACGATCAGGCACAGCAATCCAGCCCTGCTTGGGCTTCAGTTCGACGCAGAAGGTAGGGTGTCGGCGGGACACGAGCATGTGCGAGGGCAGCATCGAGCAGTCAGGGCACACCGCCACGTTGTTACCACAGATGTCCTTGTGCCGCCGCCGAGCTGTGTCAACACACACGCTGCACTAAACAATCCACCATCACATGTACCAACAACCCCCAAGCTCCTCCCTAGAAGTGCATAGGCACCACTAACATCTGTGAAACATGTAAACATTACCTGTGACATTATTTCCAGCAAACAAAAAATAAAAATTCCATGCCAAAATAACAGATTATACAATTTTTAGGGGTGTGCGAATATTCAAAAATTTGAATAGTTGCAAATAGTAATTTACAAATTATTCGCATGCGAACTTCAAATATCTTATGCGAAAATTGAAAATAATTTACATTCTTGCTTGGAGTGGTTGTAGAGCTGTGCGGAGTCAGACTCCTATCTGCTTCTGCCGAATTTGCCGATGTTGAAAATTTTCCCTTGCAACCAAACGCATCTGGGAACTAGAGCCTCAGTGGAAAAGATGCTCAACTTCCACTGTTTTTCAAACATAGTTTGTAGTTTTTGTCTCAATCTCCACCCTGTTGAGATTATCTACAAGTTTGACATTGACAGGGATCAGAGCAGAAGTAAACTGTAGTGGGGGGGGGGGAATTGTTTTCACAATTGCATGCTGCCTTTCTGTTCTTTTTTTTCTCTCTCTCACTTGTTTGGCGAGCAAGACGTCATGCCTCACGTTGGGGGGGNCACCCACCTAGGGCTCTATAAAGACTAGGTATAATCGTCCGCTATTTTGGGCCAAGCTTGCGCTCACACCAGTACGCATCTAGCACTGCATCTTATGGTTCTCTCAGACTTTTCCATTGCTACTTCATAAAAATCATTTAAAAAAATAATGTTGTTGATACATTTAGACTAAGTTAAGACATTTGATTAGTTTGGAAAGTAACATTAAGTTAGAATTCATACTCATATTCCTTATTCAGAAATTGAAGTGTACTACAAATATTTGTCAATTTCAGAGACCTATTGAAAAGAAACTGTTGGTTATATAGACACGCGGCCTTAATACGGCAAGAATACTTTTATCACCTAAGAGACTGTTTATAAAACAATACCTTACCTGATATACCCTTTATGACCATGCTGCATATGGCTTTACTATAGATGGCGACTAGTTAAAAAATTTACTATATCACTTGCCATTTACGAATCGCTTACAATAAGCCTGTTACTTTACAGTATCATGGCTGGCAGTTTTCACCAAATTTTACACAAAATCATGTGTACAAAAGGGACATAAATTAAATTAGACAATTGATCTGCCATTGCAATTTTCGTGATTATTGGGAATTTTTGTCAAAATTTTAGTCATTTCTGTAGGTAATTCAATTAGGACAATTTAAAAGATGTTAATTGTTCCTTGCGAAATAATCTATCCAGACTTATTTGAGCTATAATCCATTCACGGTATCTTCGATACTTTTGAAACGAACCTTTGAAAAATCACCCTAGGAGTTACATGTTNAGGTGTCACATGGCAATGTTTTGTTTACATACTGCGGAAGGATACTATCGGCTCCCTGAAAGTAGATATTTAGCAGGGTTTCAGAAAATCTTGAAGTTACCGTGAATACANGATACTATCGGCTCCCTGAAAGTAGATATTTAGCAGGGTTTCAGAAAATCTTGAAGTTACCGTGAATACATTATACAGATTAAATTTCTTTTATCATGTGTTACCATCTTACACAGTAAATAGAAAAATAAAATTAAATGAAATCATCAACACTAACTTAAAATGTGTTTATTTGTATATTGACATTACACCTTCATACTCATGCAAACAATACTTTCCATTGAAATTGAGTTAATACTTTACATTTTGAAATTTTGTAGATGCAGTATATTCTCCTTTACAATTTTTATTGAAACCTTATAACATAAAATGTCTATGTAACAAAAAAATGCAATAACAAGTCACACATTAGAATAAAATTGAACCTATTTGAAGAAGTAATTTACATCTTTCTTTCCTTTTTGCATATGCAATATCATGCACAGAATACATATGCCATAAATTATATTCCACAAAAATCTAACTTACTATTTACATATTTCTTTCTTGCAGGTGCAGCACTATACATTTTAATTTCTCCTTTACAGTTTTGTTAGATTTTCTACAACAGAAGATATAACTGTAAAAGTGTTTATAGGCCATTCATGGTAAAGTGAGCGCTTTTCGAAACCCTCTCATTTGGAATAATAGCTAATTAATATAATTTATTGTAGTCTTAAATGTTAACTTTTGAGTCCTGTGAAATATATACACTGTGTTTATTACTTACATAGCAATAATATTTTTAAAAAATGGTAGAAATATAAAATTGGCTGATAGCAAAAAGTAACTAGACCCTCAAAAAATCTCACTTCACCATTAACAGCCTATAGTAATGGATCACGTTACATCGAAACAAAGATAAGAACGTTTTCATTTCTGTTTCAGTCTTCTACAAGTAAAGCCTTACTGTTAAAAAATGCTGATTAAAAATTTTTCTATTAAATTACAACACAGCTGAAAATACATTTGATTTATTCAAAATTTGTAATTTACTTTTCTCTGTCTTTTTTTATACATATTCAGTGCTATCTGCACACTTTAAATTAATCAAATACACCACAAAACCTAACTAACAAAATATATTGCAGAAATACAATACACACATTGGAATGTTGAAGTTATGGTTTATATTTTTCTCTTTTTCACTGATGCAGTGCCATACATTTTGCATCTTTTCTTTAAATTTTTGTTTAAGTCTACTACAACATAGGAACTTACTGTGAAAAAGTGTTTGACAATATTTTCTTTCAAATGACAACACACCGGAACAGATGTGGGTACTTCATATACAATTTTCTGAATCAGATATTTGGCATCATGATTCAATAACTTTTGTCTGTTTTTCCTGTATAACACTTTACATATACAAATAAGTTCCATCACTGCATGGTTGTGTTTCCTTAAGCCGCCTAAGCTTAAAAAGTCTACAAGTGTTTCCGAATGCATGTCAGTATGACCGTCGTTTAAAAACTTTTTACAGTTGTCCCAAATATTTTTTTTAACACTGCATTTGTTATACTACTACCCATATTAAACAAGTTGTTTCTGTCATATGAAGTCAGTGACTTCATGTCTTCAGACACTGTGAACTGAAAACTGAATTCCGTGTGTTTGTCTTCATAAACAGTATCTGAAACAGAAAGTGGAAACGTGGCTGAAGTAGAAGGTGCATTAATACTAACTGGAATTACAGGTAGTGAAATACGTGATTTTTGGTTGAAACAACACTGAGAGAAGAAACTGGTGAGGCAGTAATTGAGCAACTTATCTATTTAGAAGTAACATTACATTCCTTGGTTGGTACATTGTCAATTAGAAATATATCACTAAAGTAGGAAGATATTTTCACATCAGAAATGAACTGGGATACAGTTAAGAGTTTTAGAGCTTTTATTCATTCTATTGCAGATGGACAAGAACCTGCTTTTCTCTTGATTTGGGAAAAGATATTCTCTAATGCATCCTGAGTAAATCTGTGCAGGAGGACGAACTTGTAGTTTTTACTAAGGAGATCAGATATTGCACACGACAGTGTCGACATTAACATGCCTGTATTTAGTAGTTTCCAGCTCTTTCCAATCTCAATGTTATGGAAAATCTCCACAAACCTCATGATACATTGGAATCTTGCAACTTTGTTTCTTCCGGTCAGGCCTGATTTTGATATTTTGGAAGAGCATGTGGAAAACCACTGGTCAATCAGTCTACAAAAATATGCTGTTGTTAACTCTTCTTGGGGCAACAGTTTTAGCTTCAGAGCCATTTCCAGTGCTGCTGCGGTCTTCACTGGAAAAAAACGAACAGCTGATCCAACATTCATTTTATTAAAATTACTTGGTTCTATGTCATCTCTCTGTAAATGGTAAAGTAACATAAGCTTTGCTGGTTTCTGAGTGCCAAAGTTGTAGAATGTATTTTTTACCAGATACAAAATTGCTCGAAAGTTCTTCATTTTCTACTAGCGACAGCAGGAAAGTGATGCCAGTATTTAAAACTTAACTTTTAAAATTATTTAACAAATGGCAAACATAACAAAAATGCAATTATTGTTACCTTTAAATTTTTAATTCTTTGATTTTCATTTTGTGTCACCTCTATGCCTAAAGAGTTCCACATTTCTCTGTTATTAGTTTCCATATCAGATGACAGAGCTATAACTTGCAGTCCACACTTTTCTGCAAATTCTAAGCATCTTTCAATGAGCTCATTTTGGAGTGAGCCTTTGGTTGATGGACCTGTGACTTCACAAGCAATAACCTGTTTCCAAGGACTTTTCACTCCTTTCATGAGGACCACAGTAATGTGAATCCCAACAGTAGATAGAAATAGGAGCTTCAAGTGCAGGGGCTGGAGGTTGCAGATCTGCCGCCATTTTGGATCTGCCATCTTCAATGGCATCACAGCTGCCATCTTGTTTCTGGCAGTTATCTTACTTATGTCAGCTATTTTCTTTTCGTTTGCCATCTTGTTTACGGCCACCATATTATTTCCATTGGCCATCTTGTTTACATCTATCATCTTGTTTATACCATCTGCCATCTTCTCTGGAATCTTGTTTCCACTTGTCCTTTGTTTACATCGGCTGTTGCTAGGGAGCATGCCAGTCGTTCGACCACCATATTTGTATATGGAGATGGCAGTTATAATACGCTAGTGTCGCTCTCACTCGGCCGCCATGTTGGTTCTAGTGTTCGCCACCAGGGGCAATACTTTTAATTTAATTTTCGCCGAGCTCAAAATATTATCTGGAGGAGGGCAGGATTGAACTGCCTAACCTTGGGTCCGTATGCAGATGCCTTAGGCCACTCGGCTATCGGGACATGTGCTGGGACAAGGGTTTAAAAAAAGAGATAGCATGTAAGGGGAGGACAAATATAGATTTTGCCATAATTATTGTAATGCGTAGTAATACTTTTTATATAAGTTTTTTTTTTACTATCCAAGACTTATATAGACCAGCAATAAGAATTTTTTTTAATATAGTCATAGACCAGCAATAAGTATTTTTTTCAGTCATTTTTTTTAAGTATATTATTTTCTTTAAGTATTTATATTAAGTACTTTTTTCTTTTTAAAAATATTATGAAAATTTGTAACTTGGAAATAAAACACTTTTTTATTACATTTTTTATTTACATATAATTTTTTTCATTAAAGGCATTTCTTTTTTTTGTGTCGATAATTCATCCTTCAGTTTTGGAACTGGTCATCCATCCTCCCCCACCACAACACGCCCACCCACTCATTCCCCACCCCAAACCCCCATTCACCTCCCTCTCCCACCCAACCCATTCCTATTTTCCCATTGTCTAGTTTGTCAGAGCCAATCAGTCACCTCTGCCTACCCCCTCCATTGCACTCATATACCAGTGTGTAAAAGACCTCAGAACCCAGTATTCTACCTGCTGCTGCCGTCTTTGTCACCTGCTCGTCTTAAAGTATACAGTTTATTTCTCATCTGGAATTTCCTCATCGTCAAGCAACAGATGTTTGCGTGCTGTCCCAGTGGGCAGAAAATAATTTCGGCGATCATCGCATATGGTAGGCTACAGTCATTTGCAGCCCCAGATACAGATAACGAACTTGCCTTTCTACTGAAAGAGTTCCTGCTGACATATGCACGCCACGAAGTTCGGTACGTGTACAAGAGACTTCCAGCCAACCTGCAGCAAGACAAAGATATTCGCGACTGCCTGCCCTACAAGGAGTGCTTCAAAGGCTGCACAAATTCCATTCCAGACACTCCTCATTCTCGCAGCTGGTGCAAGGCGCTACATCGCAAAGCAGCAGCAGCCACCCCCGGCATTACCTCCTCCATCGATGAAGGGTCCACACAGTGAAAAACATGAATGGCTCTGCAGACGAAGCAACCTCTGACCTCAAGCAGCTGATCACACCAGATCTCCAACCCAGCACTATCTTCACGTCGACGACATGCGACGAATGGCTTCCAGGACATGAGGTCTCCACGCAGACCACTGTCGGTACCAGCAGCAGTTGGTTGACACCCGTCACAGCTACTCCCATCACACCACCACCATGATCTTCGATGCACGAGGTGATATACACCAGCTCATTCGAGTCAGGTATGGTGAAGTGTTATCCCAATGCCATCCCCGGGTTCCGGAGAGTGGAGTACTGGCTAGGCAACCTACGGTATAAGAATGCTGTGAAAAACATAGAAACCTGTGATGGTGTGAATCATTCCCGCCTCTACTACACCCTGGTGCATGCGTACAATCCGAGCATCTTGAATGCCGAAGGCAAGTCAAAAGTGTATTTTATGGACAGAATCCAGTGCGATGGTGAAACCTGCGCAGTGTACAAAATGAGGCCGGACATAATCCTACTATACAGCACTGACGAACTGTTGGAGCTGAACAAGGGTGAAAAAATAATTTTAAAAGGCATCCAGCATAAGGACTACCCCTTCAGTGAATAATGTGATGGTGAGACGCATAGACTCCTATCGGACGAAGAGCTGACACGATTCCATTCATTGAGCATACCAAGACTTGTCGCAGCCTGGCGTGCGAGGTAAAAACAAACTCTCTGGATGAGGATGGGGAAGGACAGTGGATAATAACAAACAATATAAAGAAACAGTGTTTCAAACAGAGCAACATAGTGTAAATAAATTTATAGTTGCCCATTCTATTTTTAGACACATGGTGTGTTGGTGTGTGTACACAAAAATATCAGAGAATTTTTCATAAAAAAATATTTGCATCTTAAAAATTATCTTGCTTATCTATGCATGAATAATGCAAAAATATGTCGCCACATAAATGCAGAAAAAAAGGACATTAAAAAAACTGTTTTTGGCTGTCAATGTAAACTAATATTGATAAACATGTATGTGAAAACATAATAAAAGAGTTTGATGAATAAAATGTGTATAATTTTAAAACAATTTTACTTATATGTATACCATTTAGGTTACTGGGCGTTGAGTTTGTGAGCATGCATGGACAGGCAAGGCAGCTGACCTTGTCAAAGTAAAAATATCTGTGCTTGCGTGGGAAGAGCAGTGTTAGCATTTTCACAGGCCTGCACCTGCATGGTGTCAGGTAACTGGAGTCTGAACACATAGGTGCTTCCACAACATTTTCACAATGTAAATGGTGTCAGATAGCCTAAGTTAACTAAAGATGGAAAAGAGAATGAGTCAGCAGGCTTCATGAGCAAGCACTGGCCCATCCAGAATGATGGTGGAGTGGGGGAAGATAGTGGAGAGGGGGAAGCAGATATAAAAGTTGAGATTCATCACATTATGTCTGCACAGTTTCGAACTGAAGATGTAGCCATTAACTCTGATATTACCATGGGCTACAGCAGAGTTCACTTCTGGATACCTGGTATGCCAGAGCGAATAGAGAGCTGCAAAAGATTTGAACATTGGGTCAGCATGAATGAAGGATGGTTTTTTCAGCTTGGTTCCAGTGCCATGCTGCTTTATTACCTGCCCAGTGTACAACCTGCAGCCAGACTCGAAGCTGCCCTGCACTACCAGTGAGCTGATAAGTCAAGCAAAAGAAGAATGCCTACGTCAAGTTTGGGGTCATAGCAAAATTGTATATCAACTCAGAAGACCAGACAGCTACAAGATTACTTGGTGGTTTGAGCATTGCAACGGAGAACATCACATTGCCATTTTGAATCATGGCAGAACTTGGGAGACTATGTGCACCCCCACTTACCTGCGATGTGCACACTGCATTCGTACTCTGAGCATCAGTCTTCGGCCGGCAATCAGCCATGTTTCAACCAGAGCAAGACTACTGGTGTGTGCACTCGGGCTTTCAAAGTGTGCAATATTGTGTGGACGATCCCCTGGTAACATGTGTTGAGCAATGTGCAAATGATGTACATGTTTACTTCTCATGGGACGCAATAGCCATGCCAGACTGTATAAAACCTGAAATTGTGAGAGACTGTAATAGCAGCAAATGTGCAGTTAACCTTTGTCAACCATATATGCATAGTTTTCCATGCACACCACAAGAAATAAAAAAAATCTAATTTTTTATGCGAAGTGGTTAACACATTTGATGATGATCCTGAACGTGAGCATTTACTGTTGAGGATACTAATGAAAAGTTCCTTGAAACATTATTATCTGTTTAAAGAAGCATCCAAAGTGCCACTACGATATACTGAATCGTCTACCGGGGACCTGCACAGTGCTGTTAACTGCCATGAACCATCCTGGACTGATCTGCAAACTAGGATGTGTGTGAACGAACGAACTCTGTCCCATTTACAGGCAGAAATTACACAGTGAAGCCAAGTTTTCGCCATCAAACCTTCTGACCAAGCAGATGGGACTCTATAAATAAAGCAGATATGTTCGTAAATGTCAATATTCTGTGAACCATGGATCCAGCAACATATAATATAGACTCTAGCAGCAGCGGCTATGCTAGCAACAGTGGTGACTCATCCTTCAGTGGAAGTACAACACAAGGAACCAGTGACTCATCCAGTTGTGTACCAGTCTTCTTCTGCCTAGCCTGCAGTCAGCAGCAGTCAACCAGTCCAGCAGTCGGCCAGCCCAGCCACCATGGACCCTGGATAAGATGGTGATGAACCATTTTCTGAAGACTGCGAGGAAAATGAAGAAGTGTTCCTGTTGCCTGATCATACTAGCACCGAGTCGGCACTATGCATAATGTACCACCCCAGCAGTTGCTACGACTATGAGCGTGAAGGCTTACATTGTGTGCAATATGGTATTACTTTTAAAAATGAATGTGGTGATATTCACAGCTTGATATACTTTGAAATGTGTAGTGAGAACGTACATTTCCATCTACAGTGAAATGAATTTTCACCATACCAAACATCCAAGGTAGTATCCAGATTCGTGTGCGAAGATAGTGATTGCGTTGTTCATCTCTGTGCTCCGAAGCTAGCACCGTCTTATGCGATGCCTGGGGACTCCAAGGACATCAAGTACAGAGAATCATGTGGTGGTAAAAATTATAGAAGTATTAAGAAAGAAATACTTGGTCGTTTACCGACAATGGATACACAGTGTGCATCAATTTTGTGCGCCATGTATAGGCAAAAACTGCTTTGAGAAGCTAGATTTTCCCCAAAAACATTCATATCAATTCAAACTGGACTATATAAATAATGCAGATATGTTTGTTGATGCACCATGAACCACAGTTTATGTACTCCAGCAGCAGTTATGCTAGCAGTGACTCATCCTCCAGTGACTACACCAGCAACAGTTCCACCCTGTGGGCCTTCAATGTTTATCAACACAGAAAATGATGCTGTTCCCTTCAAAACATTATTAGACTCTGATAGCTCGACTTCATGTGTACAAAAAGTAGTAAAACAAATTTTAACAAATTCATTAAGTTCTTTTTTTGTAGAAATGTGAATAAATAAATGTATGTAAAAAAAATCTATTTCTTGAAATAATCAATGTGCCATAGGTATATTCAAAACTGGTATACACTCAAAAGTGTTAAGCAAAGAAAGTTTAACTAAAGAGCAATATCGAAAGTTTTCATACTAACATAAATTTTAGAGACTGATAAACACAAAGTCATTACCGCACTTCTCATGCCGGTCGGTACCAAACACAAGTTTTGTTACATAACCACACCAAACCTGTATACGCCTTTATTCCCACACAAATGATTGGCCTAAAAACTTACATCAAAAAACATTTCTCAGTGCTTTCGTTCACCATATAAAACTCAGCCAATTTTAATCTACTCTAATATGACATAATACTTCAGATCCTACCATAGCCCTCCTCCAACACATGCTCGCATAAATTTTATTTAAAACAGACTCTCGAAATCGACTGCATACACCACTGAAGCAGAACAGACTATATAAGTAATTAATCACACATTAATATGTACATATAAATTTAATTTATTTACTTGTATACATTCTATCTTTCTAATTAGTTTGTACATTCAATCTTTTCATTTTCCCGTTGTTTGCAAATCATGAATAGTAGCCAACAGACTCATATGACATATTCCTGATCTTTCAGTTCATTGATGACTGAAGATATCTCAACAATGGATGAGAGATACTCACATTTTTGCAGCTCAATCAAATATCTGAGTCTATCAACAACTTCATTTGGTTCTTCGGGAAATATGTAACGAGCATTCTTGAAGCATTCTGCCTTCTTCGCATCACTTGTTGAAGGAAACTCGTTGGTGAAATGTGTGGGAACGTCGAGGGAATCATCATCCTCCTCATCAGATACTTCATCAACACTGTTGCCATAGTCATTATCATTCAACACTGTTGCCATAGTCATTATCATCAATGCTGTCTTCATGATCATCTTCGCCTCCTGTTTTCATCCTCAATACCAAGTTTACTTTGCTTTGTAAGAGTCACATGGACATCATCAGTGTTTATAGCTGACCTCCGTTTCTTTTGAAGTTCGTCGACTTCAAGCGAACGCTTTGCAAGTGTACATTCCACACATACTGACTAACAAACCTCGTAGGTCTCTCATTCCGTCATTAGCATTTACTGCCTCGTCATAATCATCTGCAGAAATAGAATCCATCGATGCAGCAGGAGATATTGGTAACATCACTTGCTGTCTCCCAGTAAACTAACCCTTGCAGATCTTGATGTGTTCCTTCTTTGTATCCCCTTTGATAAACTGCATGCAATCATTGTCCTAATGCTTCATCATGCTAGTTCCCTCGTCGTCTGTGAACATTTTATGTAGTGTATTAACAGGAGGTAACGAAGTCGTCACATGCTGTTTCTCAGTGGGCGAAAAAACACTACATTTATCCGCCATGATGTGTTTATTTAAATTTTCACTTTGAGTGAACTGTCTGGAACATTTTCAGCAGCTTATAAAAGCATGATATGGGTTCTTCAAACAGTCACTCTTCTCATGTCGCCATGCATTGCAAATTTTAATGACGGTCTTGGCACAGTAACAATATTGTTTTCCATGTAATTTTTCAGCAGTGGGAGAAGGTACATCCATAGAGGTAAGCTCCACAGTAGACTTTGTACAATCATTGGCTTGCATAGTCTTCAAGCTTATGTGAATTCATACACTTGTACTACTGCACAGTGCTGACTCCTGTGGACTGACTACTGCCGACTGACTCATGCAGACTGACTCNTTCATACACTTGTACTACTGCACAGTGCTGACTCCTGTGGACTGACTACTGCCGACTGACTCATGCAGACTGACTCATGCAGACTGACTCTTACCAAGATGTTACTGATTTGCTGGTTCAATAACAACTAACCTGTGAGGCANAGACTGACTCATGCAGACTGACTCTTACCAAGATGTTACTGATTTGCTGGTTCAATAACAACTAACCTGTGAGGCATGAATATATTAATTTATACATGCAGATAATTCATTGCGTTCATTGAGTGTCGTTTCGGGTATCAGCCATTTGTCGCATGGTGCATGGCCGATGCTGTTATACAAGCTATTGTCGGACGAATTCTCTAGCTAAACAAACAGATACTGGATAACTCACCATCCATACCGCTCACTCGCGAGTATGCCCATGATAGTCAATGTAGCACTATGAGATCGGGACTCGAACCGACGACACACTCGCCATCATTTTCGATGGCCAGAAGCATGTCTCCCTTTTTACATACCATTTCACGAACCATTCATCCATTGTAATAACTTTCCCTCTTGAATTCATTTTACGAAACACATTGTGAACAAAGAATCTAATTGGAGGAACATTTCTTGTACTGCACTTTTAAGGAGCCCGACTTATGCTCACCGAAGACACTCTGCCACACATTTGAAATGTACAAAAAAAAAAAAACAAATTTTAAATGTAAAAAATATGGGAGCACTCTGAGAAAACCAACATACATATTCACGCAAGAACAAATCGCATATAATTGGAAAACCCACAGATGCCGCCATCGATACTTAAACATATTATATTTTTTTAAAAATATATTTGTAGGTATATATTACCTATTTATAAAACATACATAGAAATATAAAGTATATATAGATTATTTTGTACATAATCATAGATAATCCTACAAACATTTGGTAAAATAAATTATATTTGATAAAAATTAGTTACGTTTAATGCATAAATCTTGTAACAAGATACACATATAAGAAATCACAGTCGATGAGAAGTGAATAGGTATTACTTCAACCTTAACTATTAAGACCCCCCACTAATGGTGTAGGACACTTGCAGGCATGAAGCAAGCTTTTCATAACAGCGAGCGCCTGTACACAGAATGTTTGCACAAGGATTACATCTTTCAACCTCGTGTTGACTTCGTTCTCGAGAAGATGTACCTAGCTACACACATAGTGCATATACCCATTACAGTACTCACTGAAATACACTGGAGAACAATCTTTCTGTAAGAGTTTGTGTGTTAACTGCATATACATGCCCTCCTCTACCCCACCTTACTTGCCACTCGCACGTGTAAGTGCGCCAGGAGGTACCTCTGTTGAGGGTCAACATAGCATGACGAGCACACGCATCTTGGTGACAGTAATTTGCTTGCATGTCAGTTTTCATTTAAGACGTATTACGTAGTTAGGGATTAACACCTCGTTGACAGTAAGGTCAGAGCAAGTTGCTCCGACCAGCAGGAATCGGCCATGGAGAAAACCATCCCAGTATCAGCCTGGAGTGATTTCAGGAAACCACGGGAAAATAAGGATGGCCGGACGGGGACTCGAACTCAGGTCCTTCCGAATACAAGTACTGTGCCACCTCGCTCAGTGACGTATTAGGAATAAAATTGCTAAATAAAACATACATCCAAAGCCAGAGCTGCATAAGCTTAGCAAAGACACGGAAACGGAACCATAAAAGGTATAGCCAGGTCATGGTTAATAAACATACATTTTGTGTTCCTTTCTTAGTTTCTTTTTACATACAGTCCTCCTTTCATCCTTCCATAGCTATACATAAAAAAATTACAGTCAATGACCTAGCGATTGCAACTCACATATGCCAACCATACTAAACAGTATAGAAATCATGCATAGAAGGGTTTGTGTANATGACCTAGCGATTGCAACTCACATATGCCAACCATACTAAACAGTATAGAAATCATGCATAGAAGGGTTTGTGTAAAAGCACTTAAAAAACGGTTCAGTTAATCAATCATTTGTGTCAACACCCTGAAGTTGGTCTCCCTATTTGATTTGCTAACAAGTATTGTACGTATACCAATGGTCTCGTGTAATTTTTTCTTGATTTTTGAGTGATTTTTAAGTATTTTCCATTCACGCAATTTACGAACATGTAATTATAGTGATCCTGCGACCACAGATTAAGGTAACTGTTATGTTGTTTCCATCTGTTGGTTACCATGTCTAGAACTGTTTCCACAAGAATCTTAACTTAACCCCTAAATTTAATTGGAACTTCGGTTCCTTTTTTTCATACCCCCTGCATGTGTTATCGCAGCCCCAGAATTTAAAATGGACATTAACACCACATTTTCTTCACATTATTGCAATATCGAACCATGGTACACCTCTAATGAAATTACCACATTACTTTCATTTATGTAAATCAAAGGTGTTCATCTGCAAGACCAAGTAACCATAGTGCATTCAAGATGAAACCGTGTGCTTATTTCCGGGTAAAATGTGTAGGTGTGAAAACTGAACCGATTCTCTTCTGTTTGCTTTGTACATACAGTTATTCCATGCTTACATTCATGTAATTAATATTTGTCACGACCCATAAGGTTTCAGGCTACGCTGACCCCGAGGTGGATATCCCCGGAACACTATTTTCCTAGCCCTACATTAAAATCAAAAACAAAGCAAAGAACACCNCGACCCCGAGGTGGATATCCCCGGAACACTATTTTCCTAGCCCTACATTAAAATCAAAAACAAAGCAAAGAACGCCTCTCTCTTTTTTGATGCGGATGTGGTGAGCTTAGTTGCTATGGCAGATGAAAGAGAAGCACAACAAGCATTAAAACATTGGTAATTATATGTACTTAAAATCAAGCGTTCATGATTAAAACGGACAATACATCTAAAATCCAACAAACTTGTGTTCTCGCCTAAAATCTTCTTTCACTTTATTAAAATTAATATTATTAATAATTCTACTTAATCTTGTATGTGACCAAAATAAATTTTCAATAAACATATGTTTTTAATAACTTCCTAATGAGAGAAAATTTGTTATCTAAGTGAATAAACAATAATGTTTTCNTCAATAAACATATGTTTTTAATAACTTCCTAATGAGAGAAAATTTGTTATCTAAGTGAATAAACAATAATGTTTTCCGGGGTCGCTCGTGGATTTCCATGCTAGTCGATGATGCTGGTTGGTGGTTTTCTCGTGGATCTACCATTTCCCATGCCCTTGCGTTCTGGCGCTGCTTCATATTTACCTCACTTCGTCCTTGTCGGCTCTCAATGTTACGAGCCGTCCAAATCTCTTTATTCACTCTTAATACATATTTCTATATATTATTTTCTAATTTTTGAAAATAATAATTTATATTTAGTTTTAATGGTTTTCCTAAGCTTTTTATATAAACTTAATTTTACGGTTTAATGTGTTGCTGTACTCAAGTCGGTACACCACTTGTTTCGTTGTCACTGTAAGCTATATGTTCGGCTTCATTAATANAATGTGTTGCTGTACTCAAGTCGGTACACCACTTGTTTCGTTGTCACTGTAAGCTATATGTTCGACTTCATTAATATCAATCAATAATGACCTAGACAAGTAAGACTGTTTGCTAATAATTTACCCCACAGGTTAAATCACTGATCATTACAGACCAAGATTTGCCTAAATGTGCGTAATGTACACAATTTCGTTCACTGAGTCTGAATGGATTAAGCATTCCTTAAATACTGAAGATTTCTGTAATATCTTTTTAATGTGAAAAAAATTTGCTGTCTACGGCCTAGAAGCAAACTCAAGTGTTCGCTAGCACACAGAAATAGAATATGGTTTATATTTTTAAAACATTATTGTTTTTATACACTAGAGACAATACATGAGATTTATTGTCTGCGCAAGATGAAAAGCTTTGATACGTTCGTGCAAAATAATGAACCATAATTAAATATTTTTTAAATATACATGCCATACATTGTGGATACATCAAAGCTTAAACGAAATTTGCTTGTTAACAACGCATAATTATTTATTATTTAACACGTATCTTGTGCAATGGCAGATTTAAGGGCGGGGCAGAAGGGGCAACCGCTCCCCCCCCCCTTCCCCCCAGCTAAGAGCCCAAGAAAAATACATTTTTTACACAGTATTCCTGGGATTAAAATGTATATAGTAAAAATACTATGCATTTGCAAATAAATATTTGGTAGCTAATCACTATGTGTTTATGTACACACACACACAAACACATCTATTATATACACAGAATACTCACTTAGACCCATTTTAAATTTTATCACGTCGCCATTCTATCCGCTAAGAATTTTGAATGAAAATATTAAGCTTAAACATTTAATAGTGACAATATAATGAGGTAAGTCACCAAAAAAAACATGTACATGCGAGTCAGCACTGCATGTATGTTTCTACAACAGTTATAACACCAGCAATGTAACAGAATTGCTGCATTCCTCCTCTTGACCGAGGTAGCCACTATTCACTTGAGGATGGGTCTTTCTCACCATGGTGTATTTTCTATGCTTGTTGATTTAAGCTTTTAAGAATTTACTTTTAGAAAAAAACCTTTCGAGTCATAGCGTGTAGTGCAGGGGTAATATCTCAATTATTAATATATAACTAATTCACAACTTTAATAATATAAATATTACTTTCCTGAAGAAAACTCATTAGTATGAAAAGAAGGGCATGGGGTCTGTTAAAAAAATATTAACTTGTTTAAGAATTTGATTCACTAAGACTTCTTTTCTGGAAAACATCCTGATGTTTCTCTGAAATATAAGACAATTCAAAAGTTGAACCAAAAAAATTTCCTTATTTAAATTTAGGTAAGATTAGATTTCTTTGAAAAACTCTTATCCTTTACATTCTCAATGGTCGTGTGGTTAGATGGCAGATGTGTCACTCATCTCTCAACTGTCTCTCATATTGGGTATGTTTATAACAGCCTCATAAGAGATGTTAACAAGAAGAGCACGAACAAGAAAACGACGAGCAGTTAGAAAAAACTAATTGATGTAAGGCTACATTACATGGTTTTCAATATGATACAGGATTTAAATATAAATATAACAGATTGTATTGGAATCGCAACAGACAAATACACAAATGACTTCAGAACTCTGTGGTGGTTTTCAAAAAATGCAGAGTAGCGATCATGTGGTTCATTTTCTTTACTACAGGCTGTCTCAAATTTGTCGATATCTGAGTCCCCAACTGATCAAAGCATCAGGAATAGAGCTGTAATAACAACCAAAGCCATTTATTTCTTTACTGCATTTTCAAACTAAATGCTGTTCTTATTTCAATACTTTGGAGGACAATTAAGGAAACTGTGCGAGACTAGCTGGATCAAACGCCATACTGCAGGGTTAGTACAACTGCACAAAGTAGCAGACGCGCTGCAAATTGTTTTCAAATGGAAAGGATGGCAGTTAATGTAAGGGTACTGGTCATAGCACTTAGTGATCTGACATTTATTGTGACATTTACAAATCGTAGTGACGTTTTATTACTAACACTGACACTAATCCAGTTTTTCTAGAAGTTAAAGTTACACAGGCAGAGTGCTTTCAATAGTGTGGTAGCGTTTTGAGCGAGAATAGAAAAATATCTAACCTAAGAGTTGTTGAGACTGTTAATACACTTTTCCCTAAAACTGAAGAAACTGTAAAATCATTATATGACTATTGTCTCTCGTACCATCAAACAGTAAACTTTGCAGTGCAAAGTACCTGCAAATACTACCAAACATTAGAATGTCTATGTTAAAACCTCAACTGACAAATGTTGCCAAACGCCTCGTCGAATTCTGGTATCTACTAGTGTACTTGCACCCTTGTATACTTCGCAGACCCTTGGTGCCATACTTGAATTCGGACAGGCAACCTTGTTGGTTGCGACCACAGCTATTATTCAGCCAATTACTTTTATTTAACATGCATTTCGGTGAAGAACTTGTTAATTGCCGAAATTTTGTATGGTCCATACAGTATAAGAAGGCCACTTTCTGACAGTCAGTGAGTGGCAACTTGATGTATACGAAACAAACAGAGTGCCATTTACAAAATCCTGTTATCAGCTGATGCACGAACGAACAAAAGTTAAAATTATGTTGGCTATTCTGAGTGCACTGCCGATGCACATCAGAAAAGCAGAAAATACGCGGATAAGAAAGAGTTCTTAAATTTAGTAATACATTTTATTTTACAAGGTCACAAAACAATGGTTGTTAAGTGTTAAAAACTAAACTTCGTGATAATGTAGTTATGTATAGGTGTTCAAAATGAAATGTACAATAGAACGATACAACGTGGAAAAGTTTTCTGAAGTTGTGCTAACTTCAGAAAGCTTTTTCACATTGTATCGTCCCTCTCCAACCTCGCTTTCAACACGTCCTTGATATTAATTCCAAAAGCATACAGAAATATTGCATAATATTGTTGAATTATTTTTTCTAATAATTTGAGAAAACAACATGAATTTGAAACATATTTCCAGCCCGTAATATAAAAACTATCAACTTTAAAAAAGATGCTATCTGTTGACCAAAAAAGGTGTTGCTCAAACTTTGCCATGGCGTGCTGTGCGCGCCATCTGTCGGACATTATGCGAGGTATTACCAGCCAGAAATGAACTGCTTTCCTGCGCAATATATAACGAATTTACAAACAGATGCCAATAGTTATATTTTTCCACGAGCTCTGCATAATTTTTAAAGTAACATATATTTCATGTACAACAATTTGGAGTAAAAGTAATTTATATTCGGCCGGTAATCGTTTGTCTACGTAAATTATACGCCATATTGTTCTCTCGAGACCCATCTCCTTGTTTCCGTAGAAAGTGAGACACGCGTTAATAGTTTTTAAGCAATTCTANTAATAGATACAACAAACCGTCTCGCAAATGTTAAACCAAATTCACTATATCGGACAAATTAAAAAAGAGTTAGCAAATATTTAATTATTTGCAACATTTTATATTTTTACTTTTATAACATACTTATTTTTTTAGACAGATGCCAGTCTTAAAATATCTTAAAATTTGTGTAGCAATGGCAAGTGGAGTAGCTGACAGCGTGTTGATAAAAAATACAGCCTCGACTTGACGGACCAGCTGATGGCGGAAGGATTCGTAGTCAGATGTAAACAGTAGCGCTACTTTCGCATATCTGTCAGAAAATGGCCTTCTTATACAGTATGGACTATAGGGTTGAATCAAAGATTCAATATTATTTCAATTTGACTTACACAAAATTTATTGTCATGCTGATTGTATGTTAGTTTGCAATTTTTATTGCNTTCAATATTATTTCAATTTGACTTACACAAAATTTATTGTCATGCTGATTGTATGTTAGTTTGCAATTTTTATTGCTTGTTTTACATTAGCTTCTGTCGGTTATGAACAGATAGGCCTAGTACAAATTCATTGTTTATAATTTTTTTAAGGCGTATCTTTCCATAATTATTTTCTTAGTTTAAAATTCTATGCCTTCGAATTAGTAATGTTGCCCTATTAGTTTTTAAATAAAATAATAATGTCGATAATCAATTGTAATCTACAAAATGCATCTCAAAATGGCAGCACATGTAAGCNTTTTTAAATAAAATAATAATGTCGATAATCAATTGTAATCTACAAAATGCATCTCAAAATGGCAGCACATGTAAGCCGCAAGATTGCGAGAAGTATATATGTTTGTTTACTTGTATACCTGCAATTCGGACAGAAGTGATAATGTCACTGCCAGGGACAGGTATGCATGAGTATGTACGTACTTCAGGCGAATTTGGATGCTGCATAATATTTCTATTTGCATTTCTCTAGTAAATTCGTTTATGCAAAATATTTTTAATTACCTCTTATCTGACCATTGATATATGAAACAACAAAGTAAAACTTGAAACTTTTTGCACCTATATAATGTATTTTTTTAAAAAGGATCTGCATAACCACATTAAATAGAGATTTCATTGTGAAAAGCCAAATATAAAAGCTGTAGGGTAATAATGGACGTTTTCCAGAGTTTTGTAGTGGAACAAGTGTGTACTACATTCGAAGATTGCTATTTAAACTGCTGTCTTACATGTCAGTCCACAAGAGCACACGTGCCCCATATTGCACAGAAATAAAACATTATTCCTATCACACTGTGAATAGAAACATCTAAATGGGCTTGCTTTAAATGACGTGCATCGGGATAGTCCGACTGACAAGGGAAGGTAGTTAATAGTTTTGCACAAGGAGCTGCATGTGAGAAAGCCTCATGTGTAAAGTAATACAGAAGCTGGTACTGCCCTACTTCAGTTAAGCACGACTATTCTAATAAAATAGCTTTAAAATATTTAGTTTTTTTTATGTAATTCAGAAAATTTGTCAAGGAAATGTGTTCTGAATATAACACAAATCTCACACTGGTGAAATGTAATTTATTTATAAATTAAAATACTCCTATTTTTTAAACTATATCTTTCTATTGAGATAATTGAAATAAACAATATTGTTGTCTTGGTATATATTATGAACTGGTGAAAGATATTTCACTGGTATTGTAAAATGAAATGTTGTTTTAACTTGCGGTACATAAACATTTGTTTCTAAAAGAACTTTGCCATTCCAACGATTGCTGAAAAAGTTTTCTCTACACATATTGAATTATTAAGATAAAAGGCAATGCCACACAAAAATATACAATATTATTTATCACAAAAGTTTATTTACATTAAAAAGTCTGGAATATTTTCCAACTCAAATTTATGATTTCCCTCATTGTATCAGAAGAATTAACACAAAATACGCTTTTTCTTCCATGAAATGCATAAGGAAATTTTGTAAAGTGAAAGCAACCGAACATCATCAGGTTTCCCTCGCCAATTTCATCTTACACTAGCTTCGCATCTTTGTGCCCAGGTATGTGTCTGGTAAAACTAAAGTTTGAGAAAGTTTTTTCTTATCTGAAGGACCTTCATTTCTGTCCAACATACTCATCCGTATTTACATTATCATAATGTGTATATTCTACGTATTTTTCTCAAAGAAAACATTATCTGTTTCCAGTTCTTTCACAGTTAATGAAATCAGAATTTTTATAGATAAAATAGTTTGTTAGTTTTACAAAAAATTCTTTGGAAAAAATAGAAGTAGGCAAAAAATATTCTTGAAGCTCTACAGTACAAACACCGTTTCTATGCAATGCACTTTTATGAAACATTCAAAATTGTTTATATGTTTATAATAAACCAGTCCACGGTACTTGCTTGTTAAAATTTAACCTTAGTTTAACCCACTCCACAGTATGATGTAAAATCTGCCCTTTATTTACTTTTAGTGTTACAAATAATAATATTGGTAACTAGTTTCTGAAGAATACCACAGTTAAGAATTTCAGTACTTTCAGTAGAATAAGTTTTGAGTTCAAAATCTTTACGTTAGTGCTTTGTTAAAATGTTATTTTAAATGTTAATTTTATGATGCTATGGTGATTTCCAGTTACGTTTGTTAAAATGTTCTACAGTGAGAAACTTTAAAATGTTCATATAACAGTTCAAGTAGGTACTGCAAAATGGGCAAAACTGTTTCCCCAAAATTTTTCTGTACAAAAAAAGCTTTAATGTTGATATTTGAATCACCTGTATTAAAAATAATTTCTATGCCAAAATCAGAATTAAATCATCATACTGAAAATTAAGAAGGAGCTATATAGTCAGGATAGCAAGAGTACGTTTCATACACAGCTTATAACCAAAATTTATATGCTTCTCTTACATGATTTTTAATGTGATGTGACAGTGCTTGGAACTGTAATTACATGTAGCAAATCAAATTTTAACAAATACATTTGATACTGATATTTTTTTTTTTATGGCAGTATTGACATTCAAAGGATTATACTTCACCTTAAAAGATTTTACTTATCTATATAGACTGCACTCAAAGTCCAAAAAAACACCAAACGTATGACAACCATAAAATGTATTGATAAAAAAATAATAATAAAATAAATATCAATTTGCACCTTCCCACCACTCAGCTGCGTTATATTAAGGATGGAGCGTGCTGAACTCTCTCAATCCAATATCAGGGCTTCCCGTCTGCATATTCGAGTACGCTCCTGCTTCGTCACCCTTTTGTGCAAGGAGAGTTGTTGCGAGGCTTCACGGTCGCCTTCCAGTTTTGCTTTGAATAATTGTTCACAAAGGTATGTTATGTTTTGAAGTAAACTTTTATTAACTGGTTTAATTAATTTTGGCAACGAGCTCAATAGTTTTTTATAAAGTTTTGATGCAAACAATTTTAAAATAAGATTGTTTTGTGTGCTTTTTGAATGTTACAATGAGAAGTCATTAATTATATTATTTTATTTTGTTCAGTGACTGGCAGCCAGTACGTCAAGTCACCTCACCAAAGGTTCGTGCTTGGACTGTCAACCGACATCGGAGCAAGTCAGCACCGACTGTCAGTTCTCACATGTTGCAAATTCTATTGAAAGTAAGTACTAGCACTGATGAGATAATTAAAAGTGATTTTTTTTTACACACAATTGCTCTTTTATAGGTTACCAATGAGTTGTGTCTTCAGTCGTCTTGCTGTCCTGTCTGTACGGCCGTAAGGAAACCACAGCATCTTCACGCTAATACAAGCAGTAAGTAATTCCAACCATGTGCCAAATATTTTGTGTATGATGTTTTTTAATATAATTTTTTTCATTATGTGGTGAACTTGTGTCCAGATGAAGTGACTTCCATGGTAGGACGTCAGTGTCTCCCCTTTTGTCCAAGTCAAATCGTCTGTTTCATGGGAGTACCTAGCAACGCAGCCTATCATTGTTAGGAGAGTGACTGCAGTCTTCCTTTTCTTCTTCAGGTATGTAAAACTGCTATGTACGTGCAAAACTGTTTGTGAGGATTTTAACTATACTCGTTGACAAAAAATTTTGTGTTGTGTCAGGTAGAAAAAAAATTTTGTTACTTTATAAAGAAACTATTATTCACATTCATAAATAATTAATTTGCACATAGCTTTAACTATATAATGCCATGTGCTAAACTAAGACATTAGCTTATTGCATATTTAAAAAGAAGTCACAAAACTGTTGAGTAGTATTATTTCATAATTTTTAATAAATTTTGTGATAGCTAAATTTTGTAATTATTTATTTTGCACAAAATTACTACATAGTTAATTGCTTAACATGCACATTAACATTTTGCAAAATAATAAATTTGTGGTATGAAATGTACTTACAATTCTTTTTTTATACAAGTGTCACTTTGGAACCTACGGAAAGAGTTTTGGTATATCCATGGCACAAGAAACAACCAATTATTAAAACAGTTAGTGTGTCAGCAGCAACTAATAGCATTGTCCAAGGAAAGGTGCTGTCTGTATTGGTGATAGCTTCTGGACTTACACAGCAACGACTATGATTCTGCAACATGTCAAACATGAATGAGTTTACTAAGGATAATATATTAAGGGGTTAATTGGTGGCAGGGTAGTTTTGTATACTCTGGCTTTGTTTGGAAATATGTATTTTATTCCATTATTATTGTATATGGTAACATTACATTTCTTTTCTTTAAATATAATTATAATCTGTATTCGAGACACATTATTTCATCGCCGTCGTTGCTTTGTTTAACCGTGACTAGAAATTTCAACCATCATATAGTGTTTCTGAATTACTTGGTTCATGTTCATAAATACTGTTTCACACTCGTGTTTTCATTTTGCGCATCTATACCTTTGATGGTCTGTGTGGAGGTATGCTCATGAAAATAAATATTTAATATTTATATGCGACAAATAGTTTGTATTACCTCGTAATGAAATAATGGTACAAATTTAATTGGCAATACAAATTATTTGAAGCTAGCAAAAACCCATTCACGCCTCACACGTATACATATATATATATATACAGTAGAATCCCGATAATTCGTATTGTCAAGGGACTGAATGTTAAATATGAATTATCGAGATATTCGAATTAGCGGTATTACCAATAATCGGGAGCAAAAAAAATAAAAAATACATAATAACGAGATTAATGCAAATTTGCATTAATATGTAATAATACATACTTGCCTATATATTATGCATACATATGTATATATAAATCAATAATTACAACAATAAAAAACACATTAAAAATTTTTGTTTAAAAAAAATTTTGTAATTTTCTTTTGGTGGAAGCCTTGCAGACGGGTATTGTCAATGGCTTTGTCAAGCATGTTCAAAGCAGAAAATACTTAATTGCCAACATCTGATTTCGCTAAGAAATGGCGCACGTTGTTGATAGCCACTTTAGGTGTAATTGTCGGCACATCATCTTCGTCATCACCTTCACCATCAATGTTCTGAGATGGAGCCAAAATTTCGTCATCAATTAGAATCCCTGCTACTGCTAGGCCATCGTAAAAATGGACAAAATCTTCAAACGTTATAGGATTTTCTTAATTTTGAGGAAGACTATTCCAATTCACAGGGCATTCTAAGTCTTGTTCAGTAACTGCTGATGAAAGTTCCACCTTCGTGAATCCACAAGCACGAAAACCGTTTTTTATTGTGCTTTCGCTAACACTTTGCCACGCCTTGTGAGCAATGTTCATGGCTGAAAATAAGGTGATTTTATCATCCTTCCCATCCTCGATGCTGTCAAGGAGTTGCATCACTACTTCCTT
>NQII01005239.1:185531-216794 GCA_002778355.1 Clitarchus hookeri | reverse complement strand
AAAGTAAGGATGCCCAGCGAGAGGGGGAAAGAAAAAAGAGAAAGGAAACGCGCAAGCTGGATGGTGGTTGGAGGTAATTCAAAGCAGAACAGTCGAGGACAGGCAGGATAAAGTATGCTGCGACCCTTACATGTTTAAACACATGTGATGAGCTATTCATTTCTTATTATTTTTTTGACTTCTTTAGAAACTAAGTTAAAACATTAGAGCGTATTGTTCGTTAACAAATTTCTGAACATAGTTTAGGGGGGGGAAAAAATGTATGCCAATTTCTCGTAAATAATCCGCACCCCACTTTTTGTCATTTTTTTTTTGTAAAAATGTGTGGCCTATACACGCCGAAATACGATACTTTGTGAACTTGGTCTATAATACGTCAGTCCTGCTCTTGTAAATGTATGTTGTGCCGACGTGCCATGCAGTAAAGGAAAGACTGTCAACGGACTTGACTATACTTCGGGAAGTTTTATCAGATGCACGTCAACATAAACAGTAACATGATATCCATATCTCGCTTGCGCAGACACACAAGCGCAAAGAAATAAGAATCTCCGCTAGAAGGTTGAGAATGAAGGTCATTTACACAGTGCCTGGAGTTTTATGACTGACATTTCATAAACAATACATAGTATTTTTATTTAATGGTTTTGTAACTTTAAGGATAAAACTAATAATTTACACTCATCGATTTCGTAGGGTTAAAATTATTTGCCACATGAATACGAGTTGAGACTAAAAATGTGTTTTTTTTTCACACCATCACACCCTCATTTTCCATAACCTGAATTTTCCCTCAACCGGAATAGCCCTTCCCCCCCACGATTCCGGTTGAGCGGTGCTCTACTGTACTTGTATTTGTTTGTTAAAAAATGGCTACTTAAATTATATTTCTAGTGCCTGGATTATACGGATCTTCGTTAGTTTCGGATAAGAAATTCAAAACCACAATTTTTCCCAACAAACTATTTCCTTTCAGAAAGATCTCAAACAAAGATTTTCAGCAATTATTATATGACGATTCTTTGCAACCCGGTAAAGTGTTATATTCTGTGTGCGGATAATCTGTATATTCGAATTTAATTTCTCATTTGTATCTAAATGTTCCAAAGGCCATAATTAAAGGGATAGCGTACGATTGGCGTAAACATTTATTACAATCTGCATATTCTATAATAAGTTCTATGGAAAAGTTCTTGTCAAAATACTCATTTCCGTTGGAACTTTTCGTAATCGGCCACTCTTTAGGTGGTTTACTGGTGCGAATTATATTGGAAATTTGTGACAAGGCATATTTTTATTAATATATAAAATGTGTTTTTTTTTAAGGAGCGCTATTATTTTGTTTACAAAACTTCAAAAATGTGTTTGATGATTCACTTTTACCTTTAATAATCAAAGATATCTTGGCTAAATCCAAATACAGTTTCTTTTCAAAAGAACAATTACAAAAACTTTATAAACAATTTAGAAATAATTTTTTATTGCTCTTACTATTTGAATTTTTTACGACTACGCTAATAAATCACAATTCGTCAGCGACTGTAGATAAGTATTATTGAATTNGTGCGAATTATATTGGAAATTTGTGACAAGGCATATTTTTATTAATATATAAAATGTGTTTTTTTTTAAGGAGCGCCATTATTTTGTTTACAAAACTTCAAAAATGTGTTTGATGATTCACTTTTACCTTTAATAATCGAAGATATCTTGGCTAAATCCAAATACAGTTTCTTTTCAAAAGAACAATTACAAAAACTTTATAAACAATTTAGAAATAATTTTTTATTGCTTTTACTATTTGAATTTTTTACGACTACGCTAATAAATCACAATTCGTCAGCGACTGTAGATAAGTATTATTGAATTNCTTACTATTTGAATTTTTTACGACTACGCTAATAAATCACAATTCGTCAGCGACTGTAGATAAGTATTATTGAATTGTTGAAAGATTATATAACTGTACTAAATGGGGCTTATTTGGTTGTTCTGTTGTCATCACAAATTCATATTATTTTACAACCACTGATTTAAAAGGGAATTGTGTGCCTAATCATTCATTACCAGTAGATGCAAGATGGCCAGCTCTTCGCGAGAAGAATACTTCGGATAAGGTCAATTCATATTTCCGATTAAATGCATTGATTATTGCGATGGAATAGTGCCTATACGAGATGCATGTTTAACTATCTCACTTAAAACTAAAAATGCTATTCAAATAAACGACCATTCTCCACTTAGCCATAACCTTTTATTAAACAGTAAGTTTATCAAAAATNTAAAAATGCTATTCAAATAAACGACCATTCTCCACTTAGCCATAACCTTTTATTAAACAGTAAGTTTATCAAAAATTATATTACCGAGTTTATTACACAAAAAAAGGGGGTAACTGGGGCTTTCATCGTAAAAATAAAATAAAGTAACTTTGNTATATTACCGAGTTTATTACACAAAAAAAGGGGGTAACTGGGGCTTTCATCGTAAAAATAAAATAAAGTAACTTTGTAAATATATATATATATAAGATTAAATAATTCGTGATGGCCCAAAAAAAAATGTATCCTACCATTAAAGTCAGTTTAAATGATTTTTATAAATTTTACACCTTTAAGGAACCGATAGTTTCAAATGCAGGAACTAATAAATTGAGTGATGAATATATTAAACTTTTAGATATTCGAGAGTATAAACTTTCAAATGTTAATATGATTTTCACGTATGATGTAAAAACATTTATCAAAATTGTTAAAATCAACTTATTTCTGTTAGATGGTATAATTAACTATGAAGCTCTATTGAAACTGAACACGAAACTCACAATCGATTCCATTTTATCCATAATTCAAGATTTACCCAGTTCTACGAAAAGTTGTTATTACGACATGTTTAAAATTCTGTCAAAATGGATGGGTCAACATTCAGCGATGATTAGCCAAAAAAACCAAATTTTTGCAAGTTATTTGGCAAATAAATCGCCAAAAATTATTGAGCATTTTACGCAAGAGGTTTTCAAACTCGTAGAAAAACCGAATCAATTAAATATGGTTTACTGGATTAAAGTAATTTATCGATTTTATGTAAAGGAATTCAACCAAGTAACCTCAATTTTACATACAGTAATACCCCGATTTACGCTACCCCGTTTTACGCGAATCCGGAGATACACGATTTTCTTTTTGAGCGCCACGCGCCTCGGCTCTCCCACCCCGCCCAGTCAGTGTTCGGTTTACAACAGCTTCGAACGTGTTTCGCATGGAATTGTTTTACATACACAGTGCGTTTTGTTGTTAACTCTAATTATGTCATCCAAAAGAACAAAAAATGAGTTATTTGAATCAAACAAGAGACGAAAATCACTATCTTTGGAGTGTAAACTGAATATTATCAAAGACTTTGAAGCAAAAATTAAAATTTGTGAATTGGCAAAGAAATTTGACCTACCGGAATCAACAGTCCGAACGATTATAAAAGGTAAAGAAAAAGTTGTGGAAGCTGTGAAAGATTCTCAATCTTTGAATTCAAGCATCATTCGTAAACGTCATGGTATTATCGCTCAGATGGAAACATTGTTAAAATTTTGGTGTGATAATCAAGTACGAGTGAAAAATTGTCATGTTGATCAAAACACGGTGTGCTCTCAAGCTAAGCAGATTTTTGAGAGACTAAAAGAAGAAGCTGGGGAGGCGGCCAAAGATGAAACGTTTTTAAAGATAGTAACGGCTGGTTCTGCCGATTCAAAAGTCGTTGTAATTGGCATAGCATCGCAGAGAGTGGAGAGGCGGCAAGCGCTGATAAAGAAGCTGCATATTTCTATGCAGAAAAACTCAAGACAATCATAGAAGAAGGTAGCTACACTAGCCAAACCATATTCAATGTAGACGAAACCGGTCTTTTTTGGAAGAAAATGCCTAAAAGAACTTTTATCGCGCATAAAGAGAAAACCATTCCAGGTTTTAAAGCCGCCAAAGATCGATTGACAGTGATGGTTGGTGGCTTGGTGCGAATACAGCTGGTGATTGTAAATTGAAACCTCTCTTAGTTTATCTCTCAGAAAATTCAAGAGCCTTAAAAAATTAATCTAAAGCTGGTTTGCCTGTCATTTGGAAGTCTAATGCGAAAGCTTGGGTGACAGGTTCTCTTTTTGAAAACTGGTTTGGCCATCATTTTATTCCTGAAGTCGAACGTTATTGCCAATTAAAAGAAATCCCATTTAAATTGATGCTAATAATTTTCAATGCACCAAGTCACCCTCCTGCTACTCTAATTGATTTTGACCCACGGGTGAAAGTTGTATTTTTGCCACCAAACACCACCAGCTTGCTTCAACCGATGGACCAGGGAGTCATTAAAACATTTAAAGCTTACTACACAAGACGATCGTTTGCGCATCTACATGAAGCTATGCGACAAGACAACGAGCTTTCTGTCAAAGACTTTTGGAAGCAATTCAATGTTTTAGATGCTGTTAGAATTGTTGGACAATCTTGGGATGATATTTCACAAAAAAATTTGAATGGAGTCTGGAAAAAACTGACAGGTAAGAAAAAGTGGTGGCTTTGGGTTCGAGAATCAGCGCCAGATATTGAACAAATCGATAGTGTAATTGAAAAAGTTTTCGATATTGCCAAACAATTAAATTTAGAGGTGGAAGGTGCTGACGTTCAAGAATTGCTGGATTCACACAATCAAGAGCTGACAATTGACGAGCTTATAGAAATGCGTGAGCATGAGCAAGACATTGAACAAACTGATTCGTTAAACCAAGTTGAATCGGAAAATCAAGTGACGATTGCAAACTTAACAGAAAGCCTCAGTTCAATTGAAAAGGGGTTACAAATTTTATAAAAAAATAGACTCCAATGAAGAGCGCATTTCTTCTGCAAAACGGGGAATAAAAAATGTATTGGCATGCTACGAGGAAATTTTGCGTGAAAAGAAGAAAAATTTAACTCGTCAGGCAACAATGTTAGAATATATGAAGCCTTCTACGTCAAAATATCTTCGGTTTACGTTTTTTTATTCATAACAATGTAAATTGTTTTATTATCTAACATTTTACTAAACATTTTTTTCTAATTATTGTTTTCTTTAGACTCTTCTCCCAATAAAAGTAATTTTTATGTATTTATATGCAAAATTGAACCCCGACTAATGCGAATTCGACTTACACGGTTATCGCTCGGTCCCACCTATCGCGTAAGTCCGAGGTATTGCTGTATTTTGTTTGTACCTCTGATGGGTTTTTGTCTGGCATTCGCTCTTGCTGACCAAACACGCGTATTAATACAAAAATAAGAAGTTTTAAATATGAGCCCCGAAGCACAAAATACACCGAGCTCCGAAGATATTCTTTGTGATTTGTTGATCAAGTTCCTGAAAAACATCTTCAAACCAGATACAATATTCGAACTTTATATTTTACCCCTGTTAGGGCACAATGACCATGAAATATCAACACTAAACCTGCACAAATTCTTTTATCGCCGCTGTAATTACATTTATAGAAAACTGTTCGGGCCCCGGCCTAAAGAGTCAATTGCAGCCCAACAAGTACATAGTTTATGTACAAATCTATATATATATATATATATAACAAAGTCGGGTTAGTTACACCATTTATAACTCGAGAACGGCTGGACCGATTTCAATGATTTTAGAATTTTTGGATTTGTGTGCGCCCGGAATAACATATAGGCTATTTACAAATCGTAAAAGTTCACGGAAAAAATAATTATAACGTAAATTGATGTTTTCATACATTTTATATGGATGAAATTTTTGACATTTCATTAACTGAAGTTCAAGTATTGCCTCTAAAATAAATAAGGAATGCTAACATGGAAAAACATCTATATCTTTATATATAAAACACAGTCGGGTTAGTTACACCATTTATAACTCGAGAACGGCTGGACTCGGAGATGTCACATTATTACACTTGGAACGCTTCATAGAATAAATTTCCACGTCGGAAGCGAGGCGATGCGGTTCCTGGTCATCCAGATGTGCGTTCTACTGATGCTCTTGGTCGTATTTACACAGTTCATCCGAAGAATGATGAATGCTTCTATTTGCGGTTGTTGCTGGTGAATGTTAACGAACTATTAATGGTATAGTGTGCCCAACATTTCGTGCTGCATGTCAAGAGCTCAATTTGCTTGAAAACGATACTCATTGGGACACGACAATCGCTGAAGCAATTATTTCTGCAACTCCAAGTCAGATACGCACATTATTTGCTATCATCATTTTGACATGCTTCCCATCGAATCCACGTGACCTGTGGAACAAATACAAAGATGACATGTCAGAAGACATTTTACATTGAATTCGTGTCAGTTCAAGAAATCCAGATCTTGAGTTGAATGATGAGATGCATAACCAGGCTTTGCTCTTGATCGAAGACATGTGTTACCTCATGTGCGGCAGTTTGTTAGTCAGGTTAGGAATGCCAGCGCCAGATCGAGGAATGAATGACGCATTTAATCGAGAATTAGAACGAGAACGTGAATATGATCGACATGAATTAGACCAATCAGTTCAAACGAATGTGCCCCTGTTAAACCCCCAACAAAGGAAGTGTGTGATACATTAATCAATGCAATTTATGATAGAAATTGTGGCTTATTTTTCCTGGATGCCCCCGGTGGAACTGGGAAGACATTCCTCATGTCATTGATTTTGGCCACTGTTCGAGCGAGATCCGACATTGCGTTAGCAGTTGCTTCTTCTGGAATAGCGGCCACATTGTTAGAAGAATGCCGTACGGCTCATTCAGCGTTTAAACTGCCGTTAAACCTTCAAACTACTGAACAACCGACATGTAACATTGCGAGACGCTCCGCAATGGCCAAGGTTTTAGTAGCATCTAAAATCATCATCTGGGACGAATGCACAGTGGCGCACAAACGCGCATTAGAAGCACTTGACCGAACATTGAAAGATCTGTTTTGGAGGCGCAATGATTTTACTGTCTGGCGACTTCCGCCAAACACTGCCCGTCATTCCAAGATCGACTGCTGCCGATAAAATAAACGCTTGCCTCAAATCATCAAATCTGTGGCGCTATGTGAAGAAACTTCAGCTGGCAGCAAACATGAGAGTTGCATTGCTGAAAGATCCATCTGCTGGAGATTTCTCCAAGCAATTGCTGACTATCGGTAATGGCCGTGTTCCTGTCGACGAATCGAGCGGATTGATTTCATTTCCTCCGAATTTTTGCAATTTCATCTCATCGAAAGACGAGCTCATCAAGAAAGTGTTCCGAAAATAATTGCTAATCACAAAAATAACAAATGGTTGAGTGAGAGAGCAATTTTGGCGGCTGAGAACAAAGATGTGGATGACTTAAATATAGTAATTCAGAATCAAATCGTTGGTAATCTGCATTCATTTAAATCTATTGACTGTGTAATAAACGAAGACGAAGCCACCAACTATCCAACTGAATTTTTAAACTCCTTGGATGTGCCTGGCTTACCACCGCACAATTTACAACTGAAGGTTGGCTCGGTAGTAATAATGCTTCGAAATCTAAACCAACCAAAACTATGCAATGGAACGCGTTTGGTGATAAGAAAACTGATGACCAATGTGATTCACGCGACGATACTCAAAGGAAAATTCAAAGATGAGGAAGTTCTCATTCCGAGGATTCCTATGATCCCAACCGATATGCCCTTTGAGTTTAAACGACTTCAATTTCTGATTCGTCTTGCATTCGCCATGACGATTAACAAATCTCAAGGCCAATCCTTGAGTGTTTGTGGTCTGAATATAGAAAATGCATGTTTTTCTCATGATCAATTATACGTGGCATGTTCACTCGTCGGCAAACCATCGACTTTATTTGTTCTTGCGCCTAATAACAAAACGAAAAATGTCGTATATCACAAGGTGCTTCACTGAAGAAAAATTAACGCGAGTACAACCCATGCAGCAAAATACAGCTGACATGCCATTGAAATACTCGATTTTTGTACTTTTATTGATTTTTTATTTTCTTTATATATATTATCCTAATAAACTATTGAACTTAATAAATTTTGAGTATTAATTTTATTTTACTTTAATGAAATCCTAAATGTAGCTAAACTAATAAATAGTTAACACGACATTCAATGACTGTTAGGCGGTACGAAGTCCGCCGGGTCAGCTAGTATATTCGATAAAAATTGAAATTACCTACCACTATTAATATAAGCTGTTAACAAAGAACTACCATTTGATGATTTAAATCAACAAATGTTTCCGTTAGTTTTATGTGGCAGTAAAGATCGGTGTCAAAAACTGGCAATTATATATGGTCATTCCCTAGCATTTGGACTTTGAACAATGAGTGCAAAACAAATCACAATGCATAGCTTTAGTAAGTTCGGTGTTTGAACATATTCTCAAGGTTAATTTACCAAGTTACTCATTCTTGCAAAACTTTTTTTCAATAATTCGTGAGCATGACTCTATAGTGGACGTGATCATTAATCAATTAAAGGGTAATAAGCAATCTATGGAAACAATTTCAAAAAAATTTAAATCGTAATGTTTTGCGTGGTAATCTTCAGGTTTAAAAAAAAACACCCAGATATTACAATAGTTAATTGTAAAACCTCAACTGCTAGCTTATTTAAAATCACATGCCATGGATGCCACATGCACAATCTAACACAACATCGTTGTTAAACGAGAGGGAAAGCCTTCGCGGGTTTTTCACTCATATCCTGCTTGTGCATACCAAAGCTAATGCAGTCGCGATCTAGCTCGAAGCAGTAGTTACGAATTGACCTTCGTTATTGATACATTACCTAGGCACGACACATGCGGGGTGTGAAATGTTTTACCTGTTTTTTTTTCTAAAACCCTTTCACTTGAAGTGGAGAAATAAGTAGCCAATGTCTAATACCCTGAGTAATTCAACATAAGCCAGTCTTTTTTTTTTTTCAGTGAATTTAGTCTAGAAAATTGGAAAAATCGCCGAAATTACTTAATTTTTTAAATGTTGAGTTTTTCTGTAAACCAAAATTTTATTGGTCTATTTCAACCATTCCGTGTAGTGTAATATCGTTAACCCTTTTCATAACTTCTGCTAATGTATATGTTGGTATATTGGCAATTTTCGTAGACATCTAAGTAACCATTGTAAAAATTTTATATAGTATAACTTCTGGCGAAATATTCACGTCTGTATTGTGAATTATATTTAACAAATTCAAGTAATATGCTTCAGGGTTAATGTTTGAATCTGAATCTATTTGCGTCAGTTCACGCAATTTCTGAAGGAAAATTGATTGAACTGATTTACTTTCAACTTGGGTTTTTAATTTGGCATGTGCACGTAAAGCTTGCTTATTTCTTTGGATTTGATTTAGAAAAGTATCAATTTCCAAATCTGTAAAATCGTCTTTGATTAAATATTTTTTCGTAAATTCGTGAGAGTACAAATTGATTAATGTGGAATCAATAAACTCGTTCATGATATTTAGTCTCTTTGTAATCTGTTTATAATATTCAATTTCAAAGAAAATTGACGAAATAGCTTTCTTTTAATCGTGACCCAACATCTTTGAATATTTATCGACTCTGGAAATATCTGCTTCCAATTTGTCCATATTCTTTTATAATATACAAGATTTGTTCTTATGTTATGCCTGATTCAGCCCCCTCTTGTAAATCTTTCGGCATAATTAACAATTTCTGTAAAATAGTGTGAAATTATCGCGGAAAACAATTACCCGAGGTAACTTATGACTGATAAAATGAAAGGTAGTTATTATTTATTAGAACTTAAATTAATTTCTCAGCGGGTTTTGTTTTTCAGAAATAATTATATTATTTCTATGTTTATCTCGTAAGCCAATTTCAGAATCATGATCGAATAAAATAGAAATACCATCCTCTGTAGTATTCATATCACCCTCATTACTCTCGTCGTATGGTGGGGCGGACGGTTTGATGGTTACAGTTTCCAGTAAGACTCTACCGCTGCCACAAAACTGAAATAACATGCCATGTTCTTCGAAGGAATCTTTAAAATAACCAAAAGTCGAGTGTAGGCACACCAAGTTATTGNCTGAAATAACATGCCATGTTCTTCGAAGGAATCTTTAAAATAACCAAAAGTCGAGTGTAGGCACACCAAGTTATTGTTTTTTTTATAGTCAAAATGTGTACATACGTTATTCACTCTTAGAATTTCCATTAAAGTATCTATATAATTATGTTNTTTTTTTTATAGTCAAAATGTGTACATACGTTATTCACTCTTAGAATTTCCATTAAAGTATCTATATAATTATGTTTTTCCATTACAAAGAATACCGCGCTCTTGTAGAGAAGACTCGCTGTATCTAGAGCCACATCCACTGCGAGTTGTTTGGCAATATTTTGAACTATTGTGAAGGCAGAATTCAAATTCCATTTTGACTCGTAAATGATGTTAATTAGTGCAAAATATATAATGTAATCATTTATGTATATATTGAGCAACTTTACCGAAATATCGTCAAATGTAAAAGATAACATATCGTGTTTTGTACTCGTAAAATTAAAATTTATACAAAAGTTTTTGGAAAGCTCTTTTTATTTAGATTTGTTAACCGACTTTGTATCACAGTCGTAACAAAAATTTACAGAGTGATGGGTTACAACATTATTTCCGAAACCAAAATGTATAGATATTTTATGGTTGGGATAATATTTGGGTGTTTGATATTACTGAAGTGTTGAAAGCACCGGCGAATTAGACATCTCTTTAAAGTTTGCAAACTTTTCATGGTTGGTGGGGGTATTTAAAACCCTTTCAGTGATTAAAACCAACAACACCACAATGATAATTAATAATATCAACTGCGATAAAAATAAATACATCTTATTTTAGGACATTGAAATGAAACACTTTGAAAAAAACAATACAATTAATTTTTATTTATAATATTACATTTGCCACCATATGGGTGGGAAAGTATGTAAATTTGAAATTATATGTTATACCCGGTGGGGGCTCTGGGGCTGGCATAAACATCGCTGGGCTAAAAAAATATCGTCCTGTTTGTGCTGGAACCGGCACCTCCTGTTCATTTGAGGGCCGCAGTCCCGTTGAGGCGCTGGGAAGGGCCGCTGTTCCTCAGACGGCCCTTTTCTTGCTGGTAGCTCAGGCGGAACTGTTGTTCTTGGGTGTGATGGTGCTAAAGAAATTGGCCCCTGTCTTGACGCCCGTCGCTCCTTCGGTGGCAGCGGCTGCTGTCCCGTCGATGGCGGTCGGGAGGGCCACTGTCCCCTCGATGGCGACATTGACACCCATCCCCGTCTCGACGAGGCCGACAGTGGCCCCCATCTCTTCGACTGTCGCCTTCTCGATGGTAGCCGCCTCTCGCAACAATCACACCTCATTGTAGTAGTGACTAAGTAGATGATGTCTGGAAGTTTTCTATAGNGACTAAGTAGATGATGTCTGGAAGTTTTCTATAGAAGTATTATATACTGTTTCATGTCTAGGAAAACAAAAAACAAGTAACACAGGACCTAGTGGAGGGGGAAACGTGAGACGAACCTCTTACTTGCATCATAAAAAAAATTATTTCTGCCACGAGATAATTCTCGCATAATAATGAGGCCAAGTTGAATAATATACGCGAGTTGCCTCACCAAAGGTTAAGTGTGTGGTCACAAGTTAGAGGGGTTCACACAAGCCTATTAAAAAGAAACAATCACATACAGCTAGAGAATAAGTTAAAAAAAAAACCAGTAATGCAATATATATACTGCCTAGATTTATATAGCCTCAGTGTCCACAGTCTCATAGTAAAGTGCCCACAGTATTGAGATGAACACCACTTCTATGAATACTACCTCTTCTCAGGTAATTTCAAGTGATGTGTTTATGGGAATGAAAGAAAAGTTTGTTGAATTACAGAAAAAAATTTTAAAACATAGGGAATTTAATAATCAAATTAAATATCTTCTGATAGAATATTTTAAAGAAAAGGCAGAATTAGATGAAATACTACACATTGAAAAAATTAAAGGCCGGGATTTAGTTAAAGAATATAAAATATTCCAAACAAAGTGGAATAGATTTAAAAAATCGACGGAAAAAAAAGACAGTTGCAGATGTAAACTATTGGAAAATTGTAAGAAATGTCAACTGGCGAAGACCTTTATACAATTAGAGTCCAAGGAATTTAAAAAAATGTCATTTTAATTTGTATTATTTAGCATATTTTAAATTAAAAAGAGTAAATTTAATTTTACAAGGTTTCTTTATAATTTTTATTATTTAGCTTGTTTTTTTATTAAAAAGAGTAAAACCTGTTTCTTTTTTTAAATAGCCAATCAATCAACCAATGTTGGGTAACCGGCCACAGCAGCTTAAAAAACCAACAACCTCTTCCACGCCGGCCACTTTTAGGATTGGGGCGAGGGCAACTTCTCCAACACCAGCAGCCGAAGCAGCCGCCAAAGCAGCTTCCTTTCGAACTCCCACCAAAAGATCAAAGTAATTTCGAACTTCGGAAGCCTCCTCCCCCCTGTCGACAACATTTGCCAAAATGTATCGAATGTAACATAGGAATATCAGTGTTCATAAAAATATATGCTTCTATTGTTTAGAGTTAGAAAATATAGTAGAGTTTTTTAATTATAGACTGTATACTATAATAAAATATATTGCGGAAGGTGAGTGGATATTTGAAAAATCTGGGGTTTATTAATTATTAAAAAAATAAAAATTTGTATTTGTTAAAATATGTGGTTTTGTTTTACATTAACCCAGGACTAACAAAAAGAGTAAAAAAATTTTTTTTATTAATCTCTTTGACTTTGTATGAAGTTCTTAAACTCACGTAACCAAACAGAATTAAAAAAATATCAGGAGAGCAAAACAAAGTATGCATTTTATTGGAACGGCCAAACACACTGTAAAATGTGTGTATTAAATTAGTTTCAAAATAACAAGAGTGCTCATATAATTTAGCAGTATCCAACTCTCCAATTTTGTCTATTTGTGCTTGCAAAGCACGATTACAAATAGCATTCATAATTAGCAAATTTGGAGAAGTAATTATTTGTCATCTAGTATCTGAATTTATAATAACGTGAACACATTGGAAACCACTAGCATTTGGTAAATTATACTGGCGATTACTCTTTATTGAACATGCTAAATTATGTGCGGGGCATTTAATGCTATATGATGTAGCAGTTTTGGTTTTTAAAGAAGTGGTAAAATCAGTTTTCATATTTCCTGCATAAATATCGAGTAAAAAGAAGAATACACTTCTCCAACTAACAGCATATTCTTCCGCAGTTAGAATGATAAAAGTCGGTCTGAAAAACAAAGTATCGAATTTTTCCAGGTTAGGTACCAAGTATACATCTGTTAAATTTTTTGCACTTACATATTCTTTTAATTGGTGGTAAATGTAATCTCCCGATTGGAATAATGTGTCGATCAAGATAATAAATCTTAATGGCGATGCCAAGTATTCCTTTAAGGATAAAGCATTGAATGGCATTGAGACTTTGACCGATCGTCGAATAGAGTTGCAATTACATTCGTACATAAAAAAATTGTTTAATTTCAATTTTGTGAACAGAGGAGTACCATCCTTATTCCTCGTCATACCCGTCGAATGATATATGTGTTCCATTATAGAACATCCATGGGATGAGTCATGAATATAATTTTTGCACTTTCATATAAGTGAAAATCGATGTTGGTCGTCAATTTCGTTTTTTTCTCCAAAGAGCAAATTATTCTTTTTTCTTTAGTTTGTAACCTGGTATATAAAAAGGTTGCTGGCTCCTTATTGAAATAGCAGCTGTTGTTGGAGTAGGACTTGTTGATCTTTGGAGTTAATTTCAAAATTACAAGTTGATGAAAGCTGTTTTGCATACAGATAATCTTCGAGGGTAGTATTTAGAAACTTGGCTCGAAATTTTTTGAACATTAATGGAATATAAGTATTGTTGTTAAAGTCGGTATCAAATTCCTCTTTGAAATCCTCTTCAGAGGATTTTTCGCTTTCTGTGTTATAATTGTATTCCCAGAGTCCGCGATTAAATGACTAATAAAACTGTTTAAATTCGCCTAAAGTGTGCATTTCGGGATCGTTGTAGATTTTTTAAAAATATTTCCAGTACTCTGGTCATTGTAAAACTTAGTTTGTTAGCCATGACTAAAGATTCTTATATAACAAAAAAATGTATTTCCCCGTGTTTAAAATTGCAAAACAAAATGTTTGTGTTAAGGTCTTTCATCTACAAAAATCAAATAAATGTGGTGGGAATCGATATCAGAACGATGAAGCGGCGACAGGAAATTTTAACCTACCCTCTCTCAATAGACTTTATAGTTGCAGAAAACATGAAATACGACATGTGTCAAACACTGAATAAGTTGTACGAACCAAATATCGATTCCCTCGTCGACACCACAATTTCCCTAGAAACTAATTCGAACTCATTGCTGGAAATTTTAACTCAAAGTGCGGCAAGCACATTATATATTTCATATAATTTAGTAAAAATTGAATTTCTAACCACGAGTAACTTAAACACGGTGTACAAGTTCTTACTTAAAAATAATTGTGAAAAAAAAAATTATTTTACTATTCAGTCAACAGATGTGCCACCGCCATTGTTCATCACTGCCGAAGCTCAGAGCGGGGGTAGATCAGGCCCCGTGAGGGGCCGATTACCACTCAATGGGGTTTTCATATAGCCTACAGGGAGATTAGGAGGGAGCAAGATTGGCCCCCTCCCAACTCCCTGCACCATCCCAAACTGTAGATGCAGAGGTTGTCCTCTGCAGCTAACATTTATGGGCCAACTGAATTTGTTGAATATTAGCCTCTGCTATATTTAATGTTAATCCTGGCTATACAGAGAGTCGCGGCTATTGTCCAAGTCCATGCAGTTGTCCAGTCTAGTTCATGATGGCGCTCACACAGCATGTCGGTCGGTTGTAGTGATGTCGTGTTATAATCCAAATACATCTGTAATACTCCACTCCAGTTTATTATTTGTCTTCCGTGTTTTTCTACAGGTTATGGGCCCAGGCACCTAACTGCGAGTGAATGAAGTATTTACAGTGAACAGCGTGCGTATTTTTCTTTCGTGAATGCAATCCTAACCTGTCTCGTTAACGGCCGCGTGTCTTCCGTCCGTCCGTTTTAATTATCGTCCGCGACAAATATGGAAGCTCACTCCCGAACAAATATAGACAAGTTGGAAGGCCAAGCCAACTGGAGCGATTGGAAATTCCAAATCATTATATTGCTCAGAAGTAGTGGTCTTATGGATGCGCTAGAAGGGAACCTGCAATATCCCGAAGAACCGAACACGCAGTCAACAGCAAAGAAGTATTCGGATTATACGACCAAGAAGCAAATTCTAGACAGAATAGAATTTGGAGCTCAGCAAGTCATCGTCAATAATATGACGTCGGCAGTGAGACAGTTCGTCAATATGTGTAGTACTAGCAAGGAGATGTGGACCAAGCTCCTGAGTATCTACGAACAGTGAACTGAACAGTGGCAAGACAGATTGTTTAATGATTTTTTCAGTATAAAATCAATGGACTCTGACAGTGTGGCAAAGCATATTGCTCGTCTCGAGAAATTGTGGATGGAACTCTGTGATGAAACGTGGAAGGAAGACAAAGTAAGGCTTCCAGAATCCTTGTTCATAAATCGTATTTTAAATACACTTACTTCTCAATATTTCGAATTTGTCAATGCCTGGGAATCGATGCCGAAAGAACAGCGAACAGTGAGAAACCTGACTGAAAGACTATGTACAGTCGAGTTGAGACTTAAGGAAAGGGATTCAACTCAAGATTCAGCGCTACTTGTGAAGTTCAAGACAACACCGTCATCTTCAGGAACGAAGAAACCTGAGAGTGATAAGAAATTGGTGATTTGTTTCAATTGCAAAAAGGAGGGACATTTTAAGTCCAACTATCCCAGTTTAAATCGCAGCGAACGGTTTAAATCAGCGAAACATCCGCACGCCTTATCGGCTACTGATGAAACTAACGCAAGTGATATCAGAGATAACAATGGTTACAAGTGGGTCATTGACTCAGGCCGGTCGAGAGTATACTGTTTCAAACCGCTAGTAGAGCATAACTTTGACGCTACCTTCAAGACTAAGGTAAATTTGGCTAATGAGACAACCATTGAAAGTATTGGCAAGGGAGATGTGCGGGTAAATATGCCAACGGGNCAGGGCTTCAGAAAATCTTGAAGTTACCGTGAATACATTATATATGATGTAGCAGTTTTGGTTTTTAAAGAAGTGGTAAATTCAGTTTTCATATTTCCTGCATAAATATTGAGTAAAAAGAAGAATACACTTCTCCAACTAACAGCATATTCTTCCGCAGTTAGAATGATAAAAGTCGGTCTGAAAAACAAAGTATCGAATTTTTTCCAGGTTAGGTACCAAGTATACATCTGTTAAATTTTTTGCACTTACATATTCTTTTCATTGGTGGTAAATGTAATCTCCCGATTGGAATAATGTGTCGATCAAGATAATAAATCTTAATGGCGATGCCAAGTATTCCTTTAAGGATAAAGCATTGAATGGCATTGAGACTTTGACCGATCGTCGAATAGAGTTGCAATTACATTCGTAGGCCTACATAAAAAAATTGTTTAATTTCAATTTTGTGAACAGAGGAGTACCATCCTTATTCCTCGTCATACCCGTCGAATGATATATGTGTTCCATTATAGTTTGATTAGAATTATAAATCAGGGAACATCCATGGGATGAGTCATGAATATAATTTTTGCACTTTCATATAAGTGAAAATCGATGTTGGTCGTCAATTTCGTTTTTTTCTCCAAAGAGCAAATTATTCTTTTTTCTTTAGTTTGTAACCTGGTATATAAAAAGGTTGCTGGCTCCTTTACAAAGTCTTATTGAAATAGCAGCTGTTGTTGGAGTAGGACGTGTTGATCTTTGGAGTTAATTTCAAAATTACAAAGTTGATGAAAGCTGTTTTGCATACAGATAATCTTCGAGGGTAGTATTTAGAAACTTGGCTCGAAATTTTTTGAACTTTAATGGAATATAAGTATTGTTGTTAAAGTCGGTATCAAATTCCTCTTTGAAATCCTCTTCAGAGGATTTTTCGCTTTCTGTGTTATAATTGTATTCCCAGAGTCCGCGATTAAATGACTAATAAAACTGTTTAAATTCGCCTAAAGTGTGCATTTCGGGATCGTTGTAGATTTTTTAAAAATATTTCCAGTACTCTGGTCATTGTAAAACTTAGTTTGTTAGCCATGACTAAAGATTCTTATATAACAAAAAAATGTATTTCCCCGTGTTTAAAATTGCAAAACAAAATGTTTGTGTTAAGGTCTTTCATCTACAAAAATCAAATAAATGTGGTGGGAATCGATATCAGAACGATGAAGCGGCGACAGGAAATTTTAACCTACCCTCTCTCAATAGACTTTATAGTTGCAGAAAACATTAAATACGACATGTGTCAAACACTGAATAAGTTGTACGAACCAAATATCGATTCCCTCGTCGACACCACAATTTCCCTAGAAACTAATTCAAACTCATTGCTGGAAATTTTAACTCAAAGTGCGGCAAGCACATTATATATTTCATATAATTTAGTAAAAATTGAATTTCTAACCACGAGTAACTTAAACACGGTGTACAAGTTCTTACTTAAAAATAATTGTGAAAAAAAATATTATTTTACTATTCAGTCGACAGATGTGCCACCGCCATTGTTCATCACTGCCGAAGCTCAGAGCGGGGGTAGATCAGGCCCCGTGAGGGGCCGATTACCACTCAATGGGGTTTTCATATAGCCTACAGGGAGATTAGGAGGGAGCAAGATTGGCCCCCTCCCAACTCCCTGCACCATCCCAAGCTGTAGATGCAGAGGTTGTCCTCTGCAGCTAACATTTATGGGCCAACTGAATTTGTTGAATATTAGCCTCTGCTANGAAGATATATCCTGATCATGTTACTTATTTATGTGTCAGTGAGCCATCTTCATATGGTGAAGCTGTGCGGTGCAGTAAAAGTGTTGACAAGCCTGTTTTGTTATACAATGACAACCAACGTGCTCAGAAACTAGTGTATAACCCCATGTTTCACAACAGGACGAGACATATTGATGTGAAATACCATTCATTATATTAGAGAGATAGTTGACGCAAATCATTTGAATGTTGAATATCTGCCTTCTGATAGAATGATTGCGGATATTCTAACTAAAGCCCTACCTCCTGTTAAGCATAATTTTTGTGTTAAGGGCATTAATATGTGTTAAGTTTTTTCTTCTCTTTGCATTGTCTTTTCATTTGTACTTATGGTTAAGTATGTATGTATCCCTGGATTATTTCGGGATACCCGGACCAATCTGGGGAAACTCAGTTGGCCCATAAATGTTAGCTGCAGAGGGCAACCTCTGCATCTACAGTTTTGGATGGTGCAGGGAGTTGGGATTGAGTTTCCCCAGATTGGCCCAGGTATCCCGAAATAGTTCCCCTCCAATCCCCCTGCCTGCGCAGGAAGAGAGAGGGAGGCAACACTGCCTGGTTTGTGGCTATACTTTAGTATTGTTGTAATTTATGAAAAAGGTGGAATTTTGAAAAATTGCAGGTTTTTTTTAAAATTAATATTGAGATTTTTATTTGCCAAAGTGGTGTTTAAATACTCTTAACATCTTAGGTGTGTTGCACGAGAAAAGTTTTGTAATTCAAAAATAATTTTTTAAGTGTTGTTATATATAGTTGATTTAGATCTAGCAAAATTTTTGGAGAAAGTGTATATGTTGTGTAATTATAAAACTAGGGTGTAGAATTTCCCGTTTTATCATAAAAGCACCTTAGTTCGGTCGTGAAATAGCAAAAAGTGGTTTAAAGTTGAAAATTAAGTAATTTTATAAACAGTGATTTAAGTAGCTGGTACTTAAACAGTGATTTTGAGCGTGTTTTTGGGTTTTAGATTTATTCAAGAGGTTTTGAAGTTTACTGGCGTTTGTGGGAGACGTGTTTCTGTTAACAATATGCGTATTTTCTCGTGAGTGTGTGTACTCTGCCGAGTGAAAGAAATTTGGGGTCAAAAACTTATTTTAAAGCTATTTCGATTCGTGAAAAAGCGCTAAGGGCCAGTTATTAATGATTAAATACAGTTTGATACGTGTTTTGTTCAATAAAAATTTGTTAAACTCCGTAAAGTTATTAAATAAGGCTTGAAAACGCGAGCTAGGAGTTGTAACTTTAGATTCACGGAGTTGGAGGCCTCTGATTGGCCGAGAAGTCTCGTGGGAGGCGGGGGCTTCCTCCGCCGCTCCAGAGGTGGCAGCACTGTCGTCGATTACGAGTTCTCAATATGCTGTGAAATAAAAGCATTTGTAACCTTCGGAAACTTAGCCACAGTTCCACTTATTCGCTTTCACCGCGAAGGCATTATATTCGATACTTTGATGATTTAAAAAAAAAAAAATGCACTAATTTGCGGGAAATTATCACTGGCAAACCTATATAAAAACTACCTAATCCAAGAGTTTAAAAAAATTGATTTGAATGCGGTGTTCATGCTAATTTATTATAGTCTCGTTGGCACCATTACAGATGATGAATTTCGAGATAAATGCATGAAAAAATATCTTTACCATAGAGTCCTACAATAAAGACAACTTCGATGTCGAGAACACTCAATACACAAACATGCAAGTGAATCGGACCGAGTACATAGTCGGCAGCGTTTTGCGTAAACTTACAGGCGAAACAAATGCAGACTCCATAGTTTTTTACCGTATGGAACCAGCTTTAATTTACAATGAAAGGGATTGCGTGGCTGTAATCGGACTTTACAACAAGTTTAATTTGGCGATTTTTACCAACCAGTTGGCCAATCTCTTTAATTGCGGCCTCGAAGAGAGTTCAATGGGCTCCATTTCTCGCCGAATTGCGAATGCATTCTTGTATTATGCATTATCTTTTGGTATGTTGCCGGGATATCAGGGTAGTGATTCAGTTTTATTGGCTATACCCAATCTGAAATGTTTATCCCTCGCGGAAAGAACGTCTGTGATGAATGTTAGACCGATTTACACCAAACCAAAGTTCAAGCACACAAAAAAAGAATACCCTGGCGCTGTTGTGTTTGCGAATCATGGTCTATTCTGAAATGTTATTCAATACGATGTCAATAGTTTCTACCCAAACATTATAATCAACAAATGACTTTCTAGATCGACTGTAGGCTGCTGCTGCGCCAAAGCATCGAGGCTCGTGTTTGAAAATGCTCCGATATCTTACGATGTATTCGACGAAATGCTGAGAAATGATGTAATTGCTCTGTATGTGGCAGAAGACGAAAACCAAAATTATTCGGAATATGTAGATTTGAGGTATTCTGGAAAACCAATTGGGAAGATGATATTTTCCGTAACAGAACTAAACTCGTTGGCTGGTGACACGCCTATTCTAATTCGTTTACTCTCACACGCCAAAACTTCATTCACCATATACTTTATAGAATGTTTACTAGCTTGCAGGCAAACGGTAAAAAACAAATTAAATCCCTGAAATTTGAAATGCAAAAAAAAGAAGCCTCCGAAGAGAGGATTCAAAACATGATTCTAGAGTCCTCGGTGTTAGATGTAAAGCAACTTTCGCTTAAAATTATGGTCAACTCAACGTACGGGCTTTTTAGCACTCCATCGTTTAAGTTTGTTAGTATTCCTGTAGCAATAGGAACTTCTCATACATTTATGTCGAGTTTCACCCATACTGTATCTACTGCATGCGATTCGCGATCACAAAGAAACGATAAACAACTTAACGGAAGAGGAGCTCATGCAATTGGTCTATTTCATTCGTCAAGATGCCTATGATACTTACTCTAATCTGGAAGCTAATAAAAAATTGATAATATACGACGAAGCGAAAATCCATACGGTTATTCGCAAAATTCCACAAAAGTATAGCGAAATGGTCTTTGGCGCAGATACAGACGGGTACCAGTTTACAAATATTTTGAAACTGGATAGCAACAAATTTATCAAATTCATAAACGAGGAAATGAAGATAATTAATGGAACGGGCATTATTCTCGAAGGTACAGAAATACTCGCATCAATCTCCCTGGTAAAGAAAAAGTACTTGCATTTGAAAAAATTGATCGATTATAGCATATTTTGCAATAATCCAAACCAAGATTTATTAAAACTTTGTTCTGTTGTTCATAAAGGTGACGAGCGTAACACATCGCGATTCGTGAAACGAATATACAACTATGTAGCTTCACTTGCTTTTTTCCTTAGCGAATATTACCCGGGTATCCAAATGTTATAAACTGGAAAAATTCATCAATTTCGAAAGTGTATTATTTGCCATTTACAACTACCTCTATTTAGTAGACCAGACAGAATTGCACGAAAGTGTAAAATTGGTTAGACTCAAGAACTCATCAGCGCGTCAAAGGTATATTGATGGTCTCGGGTATTCCTACATCGGCCGCAATAAAACAGTACTCTTATATGACCCCGAAGACTGCCAAGCCGATCAGTACTTGACTTTAGAAAAATATTCCAAATTACCACAAAGACAAAAAATTAACAATGTGCCCCGGCTTGAAAAGTATTAGATTCATTACGGTAAATATCTGCGCAATTATGTCAAAGTCATACATACAATCTTAAATGCAGTAATACCCCAAACTTCCATAAAAACATATACAAAGACGGTGAATGAATTATTCAAAAAATGATTTGAAAATTACGAATTTTATCTAACAACATACCAAATACAGTTGGATATTGCAAATGGCAAATTTCCGAAAGAATTTAGTGAAGGAATTGTGTAATTCACAGCATATTTACTTTTGTAATGATTTAACCAAGCATATTCACTTAACACATCAGCCGTTACACTGTAAAAAATACTTTGTTTTATATATTTTTTATTTAAATTTCAATAATAATAATAAATACATAAAACATAATACATATTGTAAAGTTTGTAATTACAACCAGAAGATATTGTTGGAATTAATAAACGTTGCAAGGAGTAAAAAGGAAGTCAACTGCCAAATTACTAAAAAAACAAACAAAAAATTCATAACAATGTACTTTAAAATATAAACCAAATACAAAGACATTTCATTTCAACAATTCAAACACTACTCGATTGAATAAAATATAAACCAAATATATATTAAATTTTGTATAGACTACAATAACAAATTTTGTATAGACACCAACAACAAGAATAACAATTGTTCATTAATGCCCTCTGGGAGATTTTTATTGGTTTATTAAAAATGGCATTGTCGTCCACAGCTCCCCAATTGAATACTGCATTGTTACCTACAGTTTCGTAATCTGCAATCCCATGGCCGATAAATGCAGTGTTCACAAGCTGAGTCTCTACTTGTACGTTGTTACCTACGGCTTCGTCATCCGCAATCCCATGGCCGGTAAATGCAGTGTTCACAAGCTGAGTCTCTACTTGTACGTTGTTACCTACGGCTTCGTCATCCGCAATCCCATGGCCGGTAAATGCAGTGTTCACAAGCTGAGTCTCTACTTGTACGTTGTTACCTACGGCTTCGTCATCCGCAATCCCATGGCCGGTAAATGCAGTGTTCACAAGCTGAGTCTCTACTTGTACATTGTTACCTACCGCATCGTCATCCGCAATCCCATGGCCGGTAAATGCAGTGTTCACAAGCTGAGTCTCTACTTGTACGTTGTTACCTACGGCTTCGTCATCCGCAATCCCATGGCCGGTAAATGCAGTGTTCACAAGCTGAGTCTCTACTTGTACGTTGTTACCTACGGCTTCGTCATCCGCAATCCCATGGCCGGTAAATGCAGTGTTCACAAGCTGAGTCTCTACTTGTACATTGTTACCTACCGCATCGTCATCCGCAATCCCATGGCCGGTAAATGCAGTGTTCACAAGCCGAGTCTCTACTTGTACATTGCTACCTACGGTTTCGTCATCCGCAATCCCATGGCCGGTAAATGCAGTGTTCACAAGCTGAGTCTCTACTTGTACATTGTTACCTACCGCATCGTCATCCGCAATCCCATGGCCGGTAAATGCAGTGTTCACAAGCCGAGTCTCTACTTGTACATTGCTACTTACGGTTTCGTCATCCGCAATCCCATGGCCGGTAAATGCAGTGTTCACAAGCTGAGTCCCTACTTGTACGTTGTTACCTATGGCATCGTCATCCGCAATCCCATGGCCGATAAATGTAATGTTCACAAGTCGAGTCTCTACTTGTCGACTTTCTTGCTTCTCGTTGCAATGTATCAATTTCATCAAATCAAAATACCACAACTTTGGCTTACGAACAAAACCATTCCTTTCAGCACATTTTATTTTCTTCAATTCCCGATTATAAGAATCCCGTAGAGATTTAATTCTTCGACTCACCGAATGTATGTCAACATCACGTTCATACTTAATGCAAAACAACAACAACTCTCTAAAACCCTTGTAGCTCAAACCCCTATTTCTATAACTCGTTTTGTTTCTATTCCAAAGAGCTTCGTGGTTCTCGTAAATTTGAATAAATCCACTTGCATAGTCACGATGAAGATACCATGTAAAACACGTATCTACCCACACTCACTAGATGATGACCACGGCTGGTAATCGAGGAAGGGAGTGCCTCAGTGACTGTGGTAGTGCTGGCAACACATGTGGCTTTTATAGTTGGTGTGATGAGAGATTTCTTTTTTTTATTACCTTTTTTTGTTTACTATTTTACATCGTCACTAAATATCAACATATCTACCATCTCGTAAGTAAAAATAAATCTAAAGCCATTATGAACTACAACTGGGTGGATGTAGAAACGTTGTGGGTGGAATGGAAAGATTATTACGCTTCCTTCGATATATGCATGAAATCTACAAGTAGGCATAGAGGTCATTCATATATTTACCAACTGTATCCACCACAATTAGCTAAATTCTACGAAAAAAGAAACGTTTTAGCTTACAACATTGTAATAACCGATCACATTAAACAATTACCCTCATCATTTACGATGCTATTAATTCGAGACAATAATATTTTTATTTTTATTTTAAATTTCGGTAGCATTTCTTTATATAGTGAGAAAATAATATCCAAATCAAATTCCTGCACTATAAATTACGATTCAGATGAAGATCAAATCTGGCTAACTACGACGGACTTATTTGCGCCGGAAGATTCAACTTATGTTGTGTTATGGTGGACTTGTGAACCTGTTTACATCATAAAAAAAAAATTTACCTGCTTATTCCAATAAATTTAACATTTTAAATTTATTCAAATACGATGATATTCAAATAAAAAAGTTTAAAAAAATTGCTGCTGAGTTGAAGAGCATGCTCAAATGAAAAATAATTTAAAAAAAGTTATCACAACTTGAAGACATGCCTTTGTGCTTTTTTTTTGTAACCATCTCCCAGCTATGAACTATTTCAATTACCGGCATAACAAATCGTACAGTGGAGTAGGAAGGATGATGCCGACAAGATCGACGACTGTCTTTGCAGCAGTTTTGCTGTTTTGCTTAACAAACATATGCGGAAAGAAACTGCTGTGTTGCTTACAGACCACAAGTACATCGGAAGACTCGTCCACTGTGAAGGTTATTGATGACATCTCATTTTTAGTAAAGAAGACGCGAGTAATTAAAGAAGAAACGATTTGCACAAAGTACAAGAATGATATTTCAGATCTGGTGAATTACTATGGCAAGACTATGGCACGTTTTCTTCAATGGACGTTGAAACTGTTTTTAATTTGCCATATTTTTATTTTGCCTTTTGACGGAAAGGGTTTTTGATCACGGACATCGTATCAATCTCATTACAAATAGTCGCTACAGTTTGGAAAAATCTCGAACACAAGACAATACATTGGATGTGCACCAATTCAACAGAAGGAAAAGACATACTTATTGACATGTATGATGGTGGAATATTACTGTAAATTGTAAAAATGTTATTAACATGTATGGCGGTGGAATATTATTGTAAAAAAACACATATAGTAGAGGAATATTATTGTATAAAATGTTATAATAAAAGTGGCTTTTTTACTATAAAGAGCTATTGTGTGTATATTAAGTTTTAAAATAATATAAATATAATGTAATTTTGGTTTTTTATTATTATTATTTTTTGTATATAACACTCTAAATAAAAGAATGGGAAGTTCGCAGAGTTTTCAAGGCAATAATAATTGAAATGGTATAAATTGTAAACGGGGTCCTTTTGAAGTATCTGAAAATCTTAGTAATGAAAATACAATACTTTTTTTCTCGCTTCCAAAATGATAATATTAAGTGATTATAAAAACTTAATTTATAGTTTACAAAATTTATCATCTTTAAATGATTTTTTTTCTGGATTGTAAGGAAAAACTTCCAGATAACTTGTATCATGAAGAAATAAGAAAAAGGGAATATGTGATTAATAAAATTCCTATTAGACAAAATATCTTAATAATATCACGATGTTTAAATAAATTGGAACCTAATTTAACGATTTTTAAAAGGTTGCATATTGGCACATTGGCAAATAACACATATCCCATTATTTATGCATTAAGTGAGACTTGCAATCAGCCATTTTATTTTCTATATGATGTGAATAAAGTTTCCTTTGAAGATATATTCGACTTGGCAGAAATAAAATCAGAAAACAGACAAATTTTTGTAAACTTAGCCGAATTTACATCACTAAAAGTTTCTCAAATTCGTTCGAGTTTCCTTAATGCCGACAAGTTGGATCGTTACAAGAATTGTATACTTGTTGCGGAAATAAATTTATTTAAAAACGTTGCCAGATTAATCAATAGTTTTCCCAAAGTACTTGATGTCAGTAAAACTGGATTTGTAATATTAACAAAAGGCATATCGTCTCGCGGGATTGCCTATTTGGTCAAGTTGATGCAGGATATTGGCTCTAGATCGGGTAATTGCGTAAAATACAATTTTGAAAAATATACCGTTTTCGTAATGAACTACACTACTGTAAATAAATCGATTATAAAATTTAAAAACGTGGTCACTTTACAATTATTGGAGCCCCCATTAATCAGGTTGTTGGAGATTTTGCCTGTGGTTTAAATGGGCAAACTACCACAGGCGAGTCGTATATCAAAGGTAAAATTCGAGTGTCAAATATCATAAAATTTAGCAATGAAATGATTGCGGCAAAAACTTTCCGAGTATGTTGATAAAGATATCCGTTTGCAACCAAATGTTGAGATGGGAAAGTTATTAATTTCCACACTCAATACAGAGAATGATTGGCTGGCAGCACAAATCATTAACAATTTACAATACTTATCGATCGGTCACTTGTTGTTTTTCAAATGCTCCTCTCAGTTTTATAAACATGATAGTAATTTGACAAACTTTGATGGCCGATATTTTGAACTGCAAAATAATTTCGTTTTCGTTGTACCGAATAAATTAAAAAATCATGTAATGGTGAATGCGAAACTGGATTTGGCCAAAGTAACAGTTGATAGTTCTACATCGCTAGCATTAAGGGTAGTTCAGGGTCCCATTTCCGATAATTTAAAAGAAGAACATGTACTTGTTTATATTCCATTCTGTAATAATTTGTACATTTATCCTTCTCGTAGTTATGTTATAAATCCTTCTTTACAATTGCAAGATTACAATTGAATACCAAATTCAAAAACCATCGTCGTGCATGACGAAATTAACTATGCTGATTTAAACACTAATAAATACTGGTATTTCGCACTCATTCGATCCACTTCGGATTATTTAATAGGAGAAGCGATCGAATTGATCAACAAGTACAACATTACATTTTTTTTTCAAGTCGAAAACAATTCAGTGCCTCTGATGGACAATCCTAGGATTAAAAAGTACATTTCAAATGCGCACTATCAGACCGAAATGTTTGTTCTTTCAAACACACATAATTTTATGATATGTCATCCAAACAATATAGCTATTGTTAAGCGACAAGATGATCAAAGTTTCCAATTTTCCTACCCACCTTCTCCGCCCTCTACTTCCTCCATCAATACATTGGTGATTGGTTTTTCCAAAACCGTTTTAAACAAGACAAAAATTTTGAATTTGGATATAAGTAGGTCTAATGTGGTCTTTTCATTCGAACCGAACAGTTATGAGCAAAATAGTCAGGAGGGAGTTTTTGTATCTTTGGGGGAGGCCGTCTATTCACCAATTGACCTGAATTGGTGGATAGTATACAACCACACATTAAATTTGGTAGATTCTAGGAATGTTCACGTGATAGCTATTAATAAAATTCAAAATTCATTTAACTTGAATGATAGGTTAATCAATTACTTCGCAAGACTTACTCGATCCCTAATCTTTATCTTCTTTCGTAATGTTACCAAACAATTTGTGCAGGTATTGGCAACAAATTTAGCAACTTTGAGAACCCATTGGACAAAATACACACCTATTTTTATTATGACTGCTGGATTAAATGATTATAAGGAAAACCAACTACATCAACGAGTTGGTAATATTTCATATAAACTAACCATATTCAGTAGTTCTGTGTATAAATACATTTGTATAGGAGATCAAAACACTTCACTACTCTATGATAGAAGCAAATATGAAGCGGTTGTCCAAACGACCCGATCAAATAAGACAATACGATTTTTAATCAGTGAAAACCCTAAAAGTTATGTAAATACCAACAACAATGATTTCATGGTCACTGCACCTTTGTACAAACCTTCGGTAAACGAACAATTTCCTTCAAACAATGCAGAATATATGTATAGTGCAATTGATAGTAGATATTATGTCGTGAACATTTCATCCTTCAATGGAATTTCGGGAATTTCTGCCATTTACGAGGATAAAGACCCAGTAGACACAACAGTCGAGCCAGAACGTGACTATTGTGAGCTATATTACCATCAAATTATACTATTCAAAGCAACTTTATCCGATGTATACTATTTGAGCAAGTACTTGGAAATGGCGCCACTTGGAATACACACATTTATCGTAAAGATTGTCGATTCGTTCACTGGGGATAGTGATATTATTTTCAAAAGAGTTATCCCCACGAAAATAACGATTTCCAGGTTTATAATAATATTCAGAGGAACTTCGTCGTCATATCAAATACTTCCCCCGAATTTCTAGACGACTGTTTACAATTCGAGGATAATGTAAACACTAAAATTTTATTCCGTAATAATACTATAACCTCCAAAGACAAGTTGGTTTAAGATACCGAAAATTTGAAATTTACAACGGATTCATATGCGGATAATTTACAATACGGTGACGAAAATAAAGTGTTGTTCATGTTCAATAATTCATCAGCCCAAAACAATACCAATAAAGGAGACGTGGCTTATGTGTATTGTAGTAACCAGCAAAATTTGAGCTTGTTTGATTTGCAGTTAAGTACAAATTTGGACAACGACACACTTACAATTATGATTTACTTTATACACAGAATCTCAATAGCTTCCTTCAATACCATATTGCGATTTATGGAAAGAAATCCAACAGTTTTTTTATAACAAAGTCGTGATCGCAAGCATTACCGATCTGAATAAATATAAAATAAATGCATATTACAATGAAATTCATCATTATGAAGTAATGTTAAACTATTTATGTGTATCTAGTTCAAAGGTAATTAAAAATATAATAAAAGGTAGTTCTGGTAGTGTTTGTATCACGGGATTTTACAGTACAACTGATAAAATTGTTGTGTATGTTGATTCGACAACACAACCTATAAAACCAGCTGGCGATAATGTTATTTCCATTTTGAATACGGAATTTAATGGGGTAAACCTACTTGCTAGCGTAAATCGATACACTGTTTTAACGTCTCCATATATAATTAAATATCCTTCAAATTTATATTCAATTAATACTCTCCACGACTCCAATAAAGAGTTGATAACGGCAGCAGAAACAATTCAAATATGTGTTTGCTACAATTCGTTCCAACCTTTCCCTGATTTCAATCTCGTAAAAGATAAACCTGTTATTGTTATATACTGGGACTCTACACAGACACTGCTCCACCTTTAGGAATTCTTTGGGTTAATATTTGTGACAATTGCGAAAATCTCACAGTGTGTGTATTTTTACAATCTAAATACATCAGCCATCGTTCAAATAAATATTTTCATTCAAAAAAAGCTAATCCAATACGAAAAGAAGAAAAATAAACTACTAGAAGAAATCAACAGACAGTATCCCTTTATTTATTTAGTAAATTCGGGTAAAGATGGTATTGCAGAAGAACCCCGTATAAAGTATGTGGAAAATACAAATCAATATTACTACGAAATTTTTACCTATCGACCTAAAAGAAACCGGAATTATATACATCCTCCCTGCATTAAATTACATGTGTATGAAAACGAGAAAGACTTGAAAGATACTTTATGCATTTCATGCAACTAATTTTGAGTAAAAGCATCATCGAGTTGCAGTCGCAGTATCACGTGTCCTTGTCTACATGCTCTGTTGTAATGACGGCGGTGGAGGCGGGTGGGCGATGGTGCATGAAACGTATTTCTCTATGAGTCGCCGGCTTTGCGCACAGCTTAACTGCAGCGTAATATCAATATTTCCGACACTCGCGCTAAAGAGAGAGAGTGTGTGTGTGTGTGTGTGTGTGTGTGTCGCCTCGGTACAAAAACGTATTTCTCGGCGGAGCCGCACACATAATGTGTGGAAAATCACTCGTTGCCTGGGGCTATAGGCATCGGAAAACAATTTCTCGAGGATGTCGCCAATGCATGGGGGCGTTAATAATTCTAACCATACTACTTGACATACTTCGATTAATATATATATATATATATATTTTTTTTTCGAAACTCATGTGTGTGTTGCTTGCATTCGCTGCCTTGCGTGTCCTTGCTTGGAACGTTAATAATTTTAATCATACCACTTTATGTATTTGTTAATATAAATTTCCGACACTCACGTCGGGGGCTGGGATGTGCGTAATAAAAACTACTTTCTAAGCATTGCATCATATAGTATCTCGTGAAGCGTCGTGGAAGCAAGACCTACAATGGACAGGATAACGAAACCTATATTAATATGTTTATAAAATGATCATGGAATCACTCCCAACAGTAGAAACCATAAATATGTTCAGAATATCTAGTAATGAATATGCACTTTTTCCCCTTTGGTGTAACATACGTGGTCAATCTTTGTTTGCACATGTTGATGAGACCTTAGGAAGAGGATATGTTGAATTTATGTTTACAGATTACATAATAAAAACTTCAATTATAATAACAATATATGACGATTTGTACGTTCAGACCATGGAGCGTTGGGTGATGTAGAATACAACACAGTGTGCGATGTACTTAGCTCAATGTTAAACGAGTGCGAGACGGAGCAGAAGCAACACTTAAGCACCTATTGCGCCACGACAATAAAAACTCTGTGGTCTCCAATAGGAGGCTTGCTGTCCTTCGTTTAGAAGGTTGAGAGAACGATATGTAAAAATAAACAAGTTGCCCACGTGTGTGCCGCTTACAGCCGCTGCCTTGCCTGGGGCGTTAATAATTTTAATCATATTACTTTACGTATTTGTTAATATATATTTCCGAAACTCGCGTCGGGGGCTGGAATGTGCGTAATAAAAACGACTTTATAAGAATTGTATCATATAGTATCTCGTGAAGTGTCATGGAAGCAAGACCTATAACGGACGGGTCTGCTGTACATGTGTAAGTATGAAACACTTTAAGTATACTTGGATTTGGGAAGACTCTGAGATCACCCTCCCAGCTTCGCATGCACTATACATATATGTATATATATTTCCATCGCTCTCGTGCAGGGGGAGTAATGGTAAAACCATGTGAACATTTTTTTTCTCTCTCTCGACGAGACGGGGGCTAAAACAGAATATTATTATTATTTTAAAGAAAATTCGAGTTTGTTTTTTAAATACTTCCACTTGGGACACGACTCAGCTACCATGGCACCCCTCCCCTGTGAATGCAAGAGCATGAATTTTAACATGTCCACTCTATCCATTGCATCGCCTCGGCACCCCTTGGGATGCGAGAGCTTCTTTACATATGACGGCCTTGTAAGTCGGCCGGCCGGTGATGCCTGCGTCCCCTCCTCCAAGCTCCCACTGCCTCTACACATGTCTCTTCACATTTAAACGTATTTTATCGATGTGACCTGCCACTTGTGTCTTGGAAGTGGACACGTGCGTAC